>CAWUFW010017745.1:0-249317 GCA_963921515.1 Calotriton arnoldi | reverse complement strand
CACTCGAGAGTTGACAAATGCAAAACGAACAGTTGATGGACAGAATGCAGAACAATGTCATACATTCACCCCAGTACAGAGATCTGGGCTAAATCCATCGTTTTGCTCACCATGCCATTTCCAGTTTGGACCCAGCCATATGCAAATCAGTCTTGACCCTGTCGCCCAGTGGGAACAGTCCAGCCCGAACTGCCAGGCCAGGTCACTCCCTGGACTGAAAACAAGCATCCTAGGACCGGTTTCGGGTTTCAGCCCTCATCAGCCAGGATAGCTTGGCTCAGTGGCATGGAGAGCACGGGACCCACGTCTGGGCCTGCCCGTCCCCTCGGGGTGACCAAATGCAAAAACAACAATTGATGGACAGAATGCAGAACAATGTCATGCATTCACCCCAGTACAGAGATCTGGGCCTAAATCCATCGTTTTTTGCTCACCATGCCATTCCAGTTTGGACCCAGCCATATGCAAATCAGTCTTGACCCTCGCCCTCATGGGAACAGTCCAGCCCGAACTGCCAGAGCCAGGTCCTCCCTGGACTGGAAACAAGCATCCTAGACCGGTTCGGGCTTTCAGCCCTCATCAGCCAGGATAGCTTGACTCCAGTGGCATGGAGAGCACGGGACCACGTCTGGGCATACCCGTCCCACTCAGGGTGACAAATGCAAAACAACAATTGATGGACAGGAATGCAGAACAATGTCATACATTCACCCCAGTACAGAGATCTGGGCCTAAATCCATCGTTTTTTGCTCACCATACCATTCCAGTTTGAACCCAGCCATATACCGTCAGTCTTGACCCTGCGCCCAATGGGAACAGTCCAGCCCGAACTGCCAGGCCAGGTCCTCCCTGGACTGGAAACAAGCATCCTAGGACCGGTTTCGGGCTTTCGGCCCTCATCAGCCAGGATAGCTCGGCTCCAGTGGCGCGGAGCCGCGGGACCCGAGTCTGGGCATGCCCGTCCACTTTCGGGTCTGACCGATAAAAACAACAGTTGATGGACAGTAGGCAAGAACAATGTCATGTACATTCACCCCAGTACAGGAGATCTGGGCCTAAATCCATCGTTTTTTGCTCACCATGCCCATTCCAGTTTGGACCCAGCCATACACAGAATCAGTCTTGACCCTGCGCCTCATGGGAACAGTCCAGCCCGAACTGCCAGGCCAGGTCCTCCTGGACTGCAAACAAGCATCCTAGGACTGGTTTGGGGTCTCACCCTCATCAGCCAGGATAAGCTTGGCTCCAGTGGCATGGCGAGCACCGGGACCCACGTCTGGGCATGCCCGTCCCGCTCAAGGATGACAAATGCAAAAACAACAGTTGATGGACAGAGTGCAGAACAATGTCATACATTCACCCCAGTACAGAGATCTGGGCCTAAATCCATCGTTTTTTGCTCACCATGCCATTCCAGTTTGGACCCAGCCATATGCCAAATCAGTCTTGACCCTGTGCCTCAATGAGAACAGTCCAGCCCGAACTGCCAAGCCAGGTGCCTCCCTGGACTGGAAACAAGCATCCTAGGACCGGTTTCGGGCTTTCCCAGCCCTCATTCAGCCAGGATAGCTTGACTCCAGTGGCATGGAAAGGCACGGGACCACGTCTGGGCATACCCGTCCCACTCGGGGTGACAAATGCAAAAACAACAGTTGATGGACAGAATGCAGAACAATGTCGTACATTCACCCCAGTACAGAGATCTGGGCCTAAATCCATCGTTTTTTGCTCACCATGCCATTTCCAGTTTTGGACCCAGCCATATGCAAATCAGTCTTGACCCTGCGCCCAATGGGAACAGTCCAGCCCGAACTGCCAGGCCAGGTCCTCCCTGGACTGAAACAAGCATCCTAGGACCGGTTTCGGGCTTTCAGCCCTCATCAGCCAGGATAGCTTGATTCGAGTGGCATGGAGAGCACTGGACCACGTCTGGGCACATCACCGTCACCTCGAGGGTGACAAATGCAAAAGCAACAGTTGATGGACAGAATGCAGAACAATGTCACTACGTTCACCCCAGTACAGAGATCTGGGCCTAAATCCATCGTTTTGCTCACCATGCCATTCCAGTTTAGACCCAGCCATATGCAAATCAGTCTTGACCCTGTGCCTCAGTGGGAACAGTCCAGCCCGAACTGCCAGGCCAGGGTCACTCCCTGGACTGAAACAAGCATCCTAGGACCGGTTTCGGGTTTCAGCCCCTCATCAGCCAGGATAGCCCAGATTCCAGTGGCATGGAGAGCACGGGACCCACGTCTGGGCATGCCCGTCCCACTCGGGGTGACAAATGCTAAAACAACAGTTGATGGACAGAATGCAGAACAATGTCATACATTCACCCCAGTACAGAGATCTGGGCCTAAATCCATCGTTTTTGCTCACCATGCCATTCCAGTTTGAACCCAGCTATATCGCAAATCAGTCTTGACCCTGTGCCTCATGGGAACAGTCCAGCCGAACTGCCAAGCCAGGTCCTCCTGGACTGGAAGCAAGCATCCTAGGACCGGTTTCAGGCTTTCACCCTCCTCTTCAGCCAGGATAGCTTGATTCCAGTGGCATGGAGAGCACGGGACCCACGTCTGGGCATTTTGGGAGAAAACTACAAATTAAAAACATTTTGTGACTTCAACATTGGGGTAACAAATGAGAAAGAGTGGGTTTGAAGCAGGGATATAGCGAGAAAGAGATAAGACAGAGAAAAAATGACAGAGAGGGAGAGAGCTAAAGGCTGTGTGCAGTGGGGTTGGGTACCTGCAGATTCGGTGCAGGGTCAGGCCACAGGCAAGATTGTGTAGCAAAATCCTGCATCATATGGCAAAGGCGGTATGCAGCAGAGGTTGGCCATGTACATGGACAAATGCTGCATGTAGCGGGAGTTGGCCACCGAAGCATGTTTACTTGCTTCAGTGGGCTGGGCACATGATCTGGCTGCAGCCAAAGCCCATGCACAGCTGGGGTTGGCTGCCAGCAGCAGGTTGGGTGCAAGGGCTTGCCACAGGCCAGGCCCTAGTACCAATCCCCACTGCACATCGCTGAAGGCTCTGTACAGATGGGTTTGGCTGCAGGGCCTGACCACATCAGAAGGCCGTGAGCAGCTGAGATTTACCATCTGCGGTGAGTTGGGTGCAGGGAATAAAGTCTATTGTGAGGAAAAATAATCACTGAAAAAAACAGTTAAAAAATGAGTTATGGTTCTGGAGGAATGTGCAAAACCACTGAAATTAGCTAATGATGGTATGCAGTGCACACAGCACTCACCATAACTCGTGCCACCCAACACACAAACCACTTATTTGCAAATGACACTGGCAAAAATTGTATTCAAGCAGGATTCAAACAAGGCTGATGACATGAGTTATGATGTGCATTGTATGCGTTTCATATCATAACTGGTAAATTTCAGTGGTTTTGCCAGAACCATAACTTAGGACCTGATTTAGACATTAAAAGACACACAAATGACGGAAGGTATGTGGAAAAAATCAAACATTCACCCAGTCAAGATATCTGGGTTAAATCCATCGTTCTTTTGCTCACCAAGCTACCCCAGTTGATACCCAGCCATATGCAAATCAGCCTTGACCCAGCTCCTCATGAGAACAGTCCAGCCCGAACTGCCAAGCCAGGTCCTCTGGACCAGAAACAAGCATCCTGGGACTGGTTTCGGGGTATCAGCCCTCATCAGCCAGGCTAGCTTGAATCCAGTGGCACAGTGAGCATGGGACCCACGTCTGGGCATACCCTTCCCCTTCAGGGCGACAAATGCAAAGAGAACAATTGATGTCGGGATGCTGAACAATGTCAAACATTCATCCCCAGTACAGAGATCTGGGTCCTAAATCCATCATTTTTTTGCTTACCATGCCGTTCCAGCTACCTTCAAGTCCAATAGAGCCTTACACCCCTGCAAGATCAGTGAGATCCTGAGGCTGTTGGCTAGCACTAGTACGTAGGATCCATAAAATTAGAGTACGGGGTGGTACTTTTAGATCCTGTCACCCGAAATTCTGAAATAGCATAACATTAAGCTATGGAAAATCTCTTCATAAGCAGCCTTCTGAAGACAACTAAAAACTTGGCTTTTCAATGAATGTTAATCTTTGCATCTATCTAACAGTATTAGGGGCGCCTTCAGTCAGATTCCAAGCACTGGGACGTTTCTTAAGAAGACATGCATGCTATAAATTATCATTATCATCATCATCATCATGTGAGGCAACTGAAAATAACTTTACTTAGTCAATAAGATTGTACTGCTTTAATAGAATGGAATTTACCAGAGTTGACGTAAATGTGAAAATCTGTGTTTTTTTAGCACACTTGTTCCAAATATTATGGGGCTGATTATGAGGTCGGTCAGAAAGTCTCCGACTGCAGGTCAGAGGCTTTCCGACTGACATCAATTCTGACCTCCTAATAACAATGTAGGCGGTCATAATTGAAACCGGACTAGCAGAATCTCCTATTTCTCCATGGGAGCTTGTGCTACGGCTGGTTTGCGGCTGCAGCACAAGCTCCTATAGAGAAATGGGAGTATGCAACCACACCATGTGTGGTCGCATTGCAATGGCGATGTCGGGACAGTCCCGAGACCGTGGCCTACATCGTAATTAGGCCCTTAGTGTTTTTGGACAACGTTTACTTTCACAAGCAATATATAATTTCATATTTTATATATGGATTGCATTGATGTCAGCTCTTTTCTCATTGTAATAAGAACAATTGATGGACAGAATGCAGAACAATGTCATACATTCACCCCAGTCCAGAGATCAGTGCCTAAATCCATAGTTTTTTTGCTCCCCATGCCATTCCAGCTTGAACACAGCCATATGCAAATCAGTCTTGACCCTGCACCCAATGGGAATAGTCCAGCCCGAACTGCCAGGCCAGGTCCTCCCTGGACTGGAAACAGCCATCCTAGGACCGGTTTCGGGGTTTCACCCCTCATCAGCCAGGATAGCTTGACTACAGTGGCATGGAGAGCACGGGACCCACGTCTGGGCATACCCTTCCCACTCAGGGTGACAAATGCAAAACGAACAATTGATGGACATACTGGGGGTGAGTGTCTGAAAAGTTTCAGAACTCTGTCCATCATCTCCTTGTGTTTGCTTTGTTTGCCCTAAGTTGGCAGGGTATGCCCAGATGTGGGTCCCTTGCTCACTTTGCCACTGGATTAAAGCTAGCCTGGCTGATGAGGGGTGTTACCCTGAAATCGGTCCCAGTATGCTTGTTGCCAGTCCAGGGAAGGCCTGGCTTGGCAGTTCGGGCTGGACTGTTCCCATGAGGCACAGGGTCAAGACTGATTTGCATATAGCTGAGTCTGAACTGGGGTGGCGAAGTGAGCTAAAGAACGATGATGGATTCAACCCAGATCTGTAACTGGGGGTGAGTGCCTGAAAAATATCAGCGCTCCGTCCATCATCTCCTTGTGTTAGCTCTTTTCTCATTCCCAGCCTAAAACTCCATTCGCCATTCTCACTCTGGAAGGTTTTCGGTCTTTCAGGAGACATCATGGTTCCAGGTGATTCCAAGTGCTGGTTTACACAACGTGCTGACTGACGCTGTTTTTTCCATTGCTAAAAGCTGCAGAGGTTGGATTTTGCCCAATTTGTGCTCTACTATTAAGGGAGCATAACCTGCTGGCGGTAATTAACGTTCCCTTGTTTTGTTTTACACAAATACGTTTAAAAAATGGCTTTTTACCTAAAACAAACTGTATGCTGAATTGCTCCATGCTTACAAATTGCACAGTAAAAAGTAATTAGAGGCTTGGTTGTACCCATCATTCATGCCAATGCACACTCGCCATAGAGCATGTCACTGGTGCAACACTGCTCTGAGCTTACACAGGAAGGGGGCTTCTTAGCTTTTTGCAGCTGTATTTTTATTTTTAGGTCAAGCCTGGGCAGCGCATGCGCTGCTCTGCGAGGCATGCTGTATTGAGGAATGGAATAAAAGCTCCGCCCATTTCCCGCCCATCTTTTCAATTGGCTCCTGTTACAGTCCTTTCAAAATCGTTGCTTTTCATTCGTGAATAGGCTTACTAGTCCCTCCTTGGTACCGCCTTGTCTGCATTTGTAACCTCTCATAACGACTGGACTTTTTACTTGTGGTCTTACACGGTCTGCTTTATCTAGTAGGTGAGCACTATTTTCTTTAATGGTCTTCCCCTATTCCACCCACGACGTCGCTGCCCACTTTTACATTCTTATTATTAATGTATTTGTTTTTTAATTTGCAGCGTGGTCCGCTTTCACTTTAGCGGCAGCGCTTCTTTATTTATTTAATTTGCAACGCGGTCCCTTTCCCTTTAGCGGCCACGCTTCTTTATTTAATTAATTTACAGCACGGTCCACTTTCACTTTAGTGGCCGCGCTTCTTTATTTAATTAATTTGTAGCGCGGTCCGCTTTCACTTTAGCGGCCGCGCTACAGAAACTTGCCTTCTTTATTTATTTTTTAAAGTGAAAGCGCCCCATACCGCACTTTCTCTTTAATGTTGGCCACGCCCCTTTCTTTACACGCTGCTCACTGTAACCTGAATACGGGAACAGCGCCTAAACAAAGGGGCGCGGCCACCATTAAAGAGGTCTCGCATTTGCAAGAGTTTGAGCTATCAGCATTAGAAATGACAATGCCTTTTATATATGTGTTGCTTTTGAAAACATAAATAAAAGGCATTGTCATTTACAATGCCAATAGCTTAAACACTTGCAAATGCGAGACATATTGCATTGAAAATACTTGTTTTATTTGCCGGCTTGAATCGTTGGAATCGACCTTGTTTCTCTTAGAACAGAAATATGGCAAAACGTGCCATTAAAATATGATATTTGCTTATATTTCATGCGAATTGAGAGGGCACTCAGTCCCTTTCACGCCGTGAAAGTTAACCTGGCTTGCTTTTAACAATATATGAACCTTTATGGGTTATTGCAGAATCCGTAGAGTGCCTAAAGATCCGGAAAGCAAATACTTAAAAGTTGCAGACAGGCCGCAGGGAGACCGGGAGGATTTCTACCAGCCTGGTTCCTGTTAAAAGCCAATAGTCTGGCTCAAGCTCTGTTACATGACAGGTGTGACTCTGAGCAGACAGCAAGCCTGCTTGCAGGGTACACAACATGAGAGACACGCTTCTGGAATGCGAGTTGGCCTGGAGCAGCATCAGTCATATGGCAGGCACAATTTGGAAAGGCTAAAAGATCCACGGTCAGTCTTATGGATGCATGCAGCTGAAAGGGTAAAAAGGCTGCGGCAGAGTATATGTCAGCACACACACATCTGATGGCATGGTACTGCTGGGGAAAAGTCAGTCGTATCAGATGCATCTTTGAGGAAGGATCACTTGCATCTCTGATATCCAGTATGGCAGGCGCCGGGCCAGTCACATTCCAGATGCAGCTTTGATATGGTGTAGGGCTGGCCAAAGTCAGGCACGCATCAGATGCATCTCTAAAATCCAGCAAGGCTGTTGTAGAAATCCATGGCATGCCTTAGATCAGGAGAACTGGAGCAGAATGCGGCACATGCCTGGTTCACTGCAGACAAGCCATTAGGTCTGGGACGAAGTCAGTCTAATGCCGGACACATTCGAGCCGACAGAGGGCGCATCCGTCTAATATCATGCACGCCTGCTGAATGAAACTCTGTAGGGCTTCAACAGAGTCAGTCATGTCACGTGTGCTGAGCACCTCTAGAAGGCTATTAGGACGGTCTGAAATTGCTTATTATCCACAAGCACGTTTTCTTCTCTGCTCCATATTTTAGCAAGCATTACAGGGTAACAGTTTTTTTTTTTGTAAGACATGCGATCAGAGCACACACTTGCAGGCAACTCCCCTGTGCCTGCACACACTGGCCATCAGACCCACTGGATCCCATTCACTCAGACAACACCAATGGAAGCTCTGCAATTCATGAAAGCTGACTGGTGTCTTAAATATTTGAAGAGTTGGAGCAGCGTTATTTTATCACTTTAGGCATTGCTTGCCATGGCACTTTTGAAATAATGTGCTGCGTTTGGCTGGCTATATAGCTGCATTTGCATAAAATACAAAAAGCACATAACAACACACAACATGACAGGAAACATCACAACAAAATAGAAGACAACACAACAATCACAGAATAACACATAATCAAATTCCAATAATAGATCACAAAAACACCGCTGCAGAAAATAACCTGCACAACACATCCCCACGAAAACAAAATGCCACACAACAAATGTGCACAAACGTGCCTGTCACTCATTAGTCATTACCACCTCTAGAATCTTGTTTTCATAATAAGGTGCTTGGAGCCAGCATTGCCTTAACCTACCAGCAAGAACATTAAATAGAGCTAGTCAGAAATGTTTTCCGATCTGGCCCCATATATAAGCAAGGCAAACTTGGCGGAACAGAAGAGAATTAAGTTCATGGTCGAGTTAGGCTAGTTGATAATCTTAAGAGAAGCACTTCATGAAGCTGTTTTCAGTTGTTTCTTTCAAAAATATTGTCATCATGGTAGAAAAATGCCAAGATGTATTCTCATGTTTTACAAAGTATGAGTTTTTTTTTTTATCGCAATGTAATTCCTGCGACTACAACCCGACCGACGTGCTCGGGGACGCTTTTCATCACCCACCCCTGCTCCATGGGAAGCATTATACGTGTCGCCATGTCTGCTGAAAGGCTTGTGCCTCATGTGGTCTTGCATCGTGGATGTGAATCTCGTTGCTGTTATGGTAACAAAATCCTTTGGGATTCTATTTCCAGGATTTTCTATTATTATGCTTGCGTTGCAGTTGTCAGGAAAACACCTGTTTTTCTGAAAACTTGAAGATATAACCTAGAAAGCCATGAAGCAAGGTAGTTATTGTGGTTATCATCAGCAATAAAATCTCTGCCTGTAGTCTAAGTACGAATTCCCCCGAAATCAGCCACAGGGCCATGTCGTTGTTGCCACTGTTGTTATCAATCCACCATTTACGTTTTCAGTTTAAAAAATAGCCTGTGGTGAAATCGCCTGTAGATCATGATGCAGGGTAACGAAAAAGGTAGACTCAGAGGCCCAGATGTAGTAAGATTTTGTGCGGTGGTTGTGTCACTTTTATGGCGCAACCCAGGTGCAAACTTATTTTTGGCTTTTACTAAGCCAAACAAAATCATTTGTGGCATTTACTAAGCCAGGCAAGGCCACAAGACTTTGGATGCTTTAGTAAATACAAAGTAATGCTCTGCCTTGTGTTGGTTTGCTTTGGGTAGGCTTCAAGTGGGTGGAGCATGGGCATTCCCATGCATCCACCCATGTATTTTGACACAAACCCAGATTTACAAAGCTTTGCAAACCTGAGTTTGCACCCTAATGCTGGGCCTACCCAAACAGAGGTGTAACGAGGAGACATATCTTTTTCTGCTCCTCGTTGCTTCCTCTTTCCATGTGTGCTGCATTCTACAGCACACACAAAAAGTGGAATATGGCTCTAAGGATTGTTTTTGTGCAGGAAAGTGACTCTTACTGCACAAAAACAATACTGCCCGTATTGCAGGCACCCTTGCACTATGGTGCGAGGGTGCCAGCATTTGTGCTTGGCAGCACAAAGAGTCCCAGTGCAAGGAGAGAAATGCTCCATATCTTTCTAAATATGGAGCATTTCTTCTTTCTCCCTTTCATGCAACTCAGTGCAGCAAGTTCCCTTGCTGCGCTATGTTGCTTGAAATAATAGTAAATGTTCCCCAAAGATCAGTTTGTTCCAGTTGACCATCTTAGATGTACATTAGGATTCACATAGGTTTGTATGCATATTGTAACCCGGAGAGGGCATAATGTCTGAGAAACAAAAATGTGGTTTTCTGTAGTGGAAGGAGCCAGAGTGAAAGGAAAATTTGGAGTGCAAAGATCTTCAAGTGGCTACCCCTACACACGTGACGCACCATGACACAGGCACTCATCAACAGCCGACTGGATTACGGCAACGCCCTCTATGTTGTAATCACCGCACACCTCCTACAGAGACTTCCGACCATAAAGAACACAGCAGCCAGACTCATCCTCAGCCTTCTCTAACAAACCCACCTCACACCCCACCTCAGTCAACTCCACTGGCTCCCCGTACAGAAGAGATGCCAATTCAAGCTGCCGACCCACTCACACAATGCTCTACACAACCAAGGACCCCCATACATTAACCACCTCCTGAACTTCCACCAACTGTCGAGAAGACTATGCTCCACTTCTCTTTCACTTGCCCATACTCCCCGCATCTACCGAAGCAGAAGTGGAGTACGCCCCTTCTCCTACATCACAGCAAAGACCTGGAACAGCCTCCCAGCGCACCTCCGGACCATCACCTCACTTCCGTAATTCCGAATGGCCCTCAAGACCTGGCTGCTCGAATAAGCTTACAGGACCTGCAAGCGCCTGGATACCCTATCGGGTAATTAGCCGCACTTTATAAATCCTGGTTGATTGATTGACTGAAAAATGAGCCAGCACATCAAGTTTCCAAAGTGTGTGTGGGGGAGGGCAGTGATTATTTATCTCAATTCCGTATGATTCTCCACCACTATGAACCTTGTAGTTGGATGTGCCATGTGGTGTTCCCTACCACAGATATATCTTAGTTTTATTCACTCTATATTTTTTTGAAGTTGAACTACATAGTGTATCACTTACTTATTTCTTTTTCTTATAGTCTTTGACAAATGGAGATGGGCTGTGAAAGAAGTTGGTCCACCTCTTTAAAGAACACTATATCACAATCCACTTCTGCTCTCAAAACCCAGCTACCCCTCTAATAACCCATTGACTGTAACTTTATCTTTGACCCTGTACAGCTCTTTGCTGCTTTTTGCTAGGTTTGTGCTATACGAATACTACATACATGCATACATAGATACACCTCTTCTGTGTACGTGGTGCAGGAGATGCACAGGGCTAGTGGGACTGATGGAGTGTTAATGATAGAGCTCTCAAAAAGGGAGAACAACCAGTGGAATTTGCCCCATGCCCCAACTGTTTTCAGAGCCCGTGCTGCCACTACTAAATCTATTCACATATAACAAGAGTAGAATAATCCTGATTTGCAATATTTTATCGATAAGTCAGGTGAGACAGGTAACATTAGCCAGCACTAGGTTTTGCCGTCAGGTGTGTGACTTTAGCCATTCAAAAGCTTCAGAGAAGTAGGGCTTGTGGAATTAGTGAAGGCCTGAGAGTGGTGATGGACCATCCATAATAATTTCCTTTCACCTTCTTGTCCAGAAAATCACATCACTGGTGGCTGCCTGAGCTGGATTCACTACCTACACCCTCAACCAAGGTAAAGAACCTGGGAGTAATGTTAGACAGTGAACTGAAATTTAAAGAGCAAGTTAATAAAATTACATCTGCATCCTTTTGCTCCATAAGGTTGATAAGAAAAATCGAAAAATACCTGCCCCCAGAACTTTTAAAAACAGTGACCATGGCTATGGTCCTTACAAGGATTGACTACTGTAATAGCCTCTACCTCACTCTAACATCAGGTCTTGGGAATAGACTCCAGATTTTGCAGAATGCCCCTGCCTGTTTCATCTTCAAAATTCCCAAATACGTATCAGCGAGAGAAGCTATAAGAAAACTGCACTGGTTGCCAGTTAGACAACGATGCAAGTTCAAAGCTCTTTGTCTGGCATTTAAATCTGTGCACGGACTCGGGCCTGACCAGTTTAAGAAAAAACTTAAATGGTACATACCGGCGAGAGCACTACGCTCAGGCTCCGCCAGGAACATGGTGGTCTCCCCTTTTAAAAAAGCCACTTGGGGGGGGAGGAGTTTTTACAGGACCACTGCAACGCTCTGGAATAATTTGCCATTGACTCTAAAAACAGCTCCTTCCCTACTCAGCTTTAAAAAAGCCTTAAAAACCTGGGGGCATATTATCAAGGGCTCTATCGCCGCTTTAGCGGGACTTTTTCCTGCTAAAGCAGCGATAATTCAAACGCCCTATTAGCAAGCTGTCGCTAACTGCTGTTAGCGACAGCTTCTAGGCGATAGCGACCGGGTTGGGTGCCGCTTTGCATGCCAGCGATATTTATCGCTAATGGCATGCAAAGTAGGCGTTCCCAACCTAAAAGCGACTGGAAACAGTCGCTAAGGTCGCTATCGCCTATTAGCGAGGCAGGGGAGGTGATTAACGAACCAGCGCTAAACACGTTTAGCGCTGGTTTGTTAACGCCTGGTCTAAAGCTGACTTAGCCATGTAATCCAATGGGAGGTGGATTACATGGCTAAATCCCCGTCGCCCTATCGCCAAGCTAACACTGGTCACAGTGTGAATATCGCTTGTTTTCAAGCGATATTCACACTGTTCTCCAGGGTTTCTATCGCTTTGGAGATAAGCGTTGCTGATAGCACGCTATCTCCGCGATAGAAACCTGCGTTAGCCGGCGATAATTATCCTAGCGCTAACTGCGCTTAGTGATAATTATCGCCGGTTATTGCTAATAGGCCCCCTGGTTTTTCACACAGGATGGATAAAAGCACCTTTTCCCCCTTGAGTTACCTGTAGTGGTTGCTTCTGTTGCCCTAGATCAGACTCTATAGCGCCAAGACGCCCCCCAGGCAGGAGCTGCGCTTTATAAATCATATTTACATTACATACATTACATTACATCAGTAGCCAGTATAATTATTTTTTTCCAGTTCATCACAAGGCCAGCACCCAGTATCTCCCCAGCTATTGTGTGAGGTGAGCGTTTCTGCTCACTATTACCTCCTAAATGCCATTGCCCATGGTTGTTGTGTGGGGTTCTTTTATGAATACCTCGGGCATATGGGAGTAATGTTTCTGAGCTGTGCTGTCTGAAAATCATGCACTAACGCAGAGAAATATATTAAATGAAGATATTGTAAGTTCACATAAACAGGCGTTTGGCCAGCGCCAAGCCAGTGCGACTGTTGTTGATATGGTTCCTTGTCATCCCAGGTCAGGTAAGCATGTGCACTACAATCTAAATATTGCTCATTGTTAGACCTCTCAGCCTTAGGTTGGTCTTCCCTAAACGTTTTTGCCTTATTCCTCCATTTTTTACTGATCTTGTTTTTGTTGGCCTTAGCACTGCTACCCAGTGCTAAAGCACTTTTGTTCTCTCTTTAACACAAGGTACAAATGGCTTACACCCATTTGTCACTTGTAATTTACTTATAAGTCCCTAGCAAAGTGATCCTACATATACCCAGGGTCTATAAATCAAATGCTACTAGAGGGCCTGCAGCACTTATTGTGCCACCCACTTAAATAGCATTTTAAAGACATCTCACACCTGCCATTGCAGGCAGTGTGTGCAGTTTTAAACTGCCATCTCAACCTGGCAAAATAAACCTTTTACCAGGCCTTTTTAATACATATAAGTCACCCCTACGGTAGGCCCTTAACAGCCCATGGACAGGGTGAATTGTATTTAAAAAGTTGGACATGTACCTTTCACTTTTACATGTCCTGGGAGTTAAAAACTTAAATTAGTTTTTCACTACTGCAAGGCCTGCCTCTTCCATAGGATAACATTGGGTTAACTTGTTACATTTAATAAGTGATAACTTTTAATTGAGAGCAGGTAGGAATGCTGAGTTTGGTATCTGAAGAATCGTAATTTAAAGCCCTCTTTAATGGTAAAGTTGGATTTTAAGTCACATTTCTGAAAATACCACTTTTAGAAAGTTGGCATTTTCTTTCTCTAACCATTTGGCACCTGCAGCCTGTAACCTGGGTCACATGACTAGGTGTAGCTGACAGTTGGTCTTTGTGTATTGCTCCCAGACAGTGAAACAAAGGGGAATGGCAGGATGGGCCATCTGTGACCAGATCGAGGAGTGGGGCTGTCATCTACCACAATTGCAGATCACAAAGGCACTGCTCAGCACACTCACAAAGGATTTTGACACTAGCAGTTTGTAGCCCCAGGCAAGCTGGGACCAAGGCAGGAGGGCAGCAAATTCCAAACACCTCTGCGGTGGAAACCTCCAGAACTGTCTCCTATTTCAAAGTGGGCACCAGGTATAAATAATGGACCCTGAGACCAAACTTTTCAGTGCACCTCTGGACCTGTGGATACTACAGAAGAAGTACTACTGTGCTGATCTGCTGATCTGCTGATCTGCTGCCCTGCTACTCTGCTGCCCTGCTGCCCTTCTGCCCTGCTGCCTGCTGCCTTGCTTGCTGAGAAAGAAGACTGTACCTTGTTGCAGGGTAACTTAAAAATAATAAAAAGAGAGACTCTTCTTGGCAATGTAAAACAGCTCTTTACTGTCACAACAGAGAGAGCGACTGTCTCCACACAGGAATACAGCCAGTCTTAAATTGTTAATTCACAGGCAGCTCCGTTTATACATGGTCAGCCAGTACTTGTTACAAAAGGTCACATAATGAATTTCTTAAATGTTACACATTGGTCATAACAAATATCAGTCACCTGGGTCGTTACCCTCTTAACCTATTTCCTACACAATCTTCATTGTAATTCTAACAATGCTTAACAACCTAACTATTCTCTACTTTTGAAGGCCTGTGTATTTGTCTTAAATGCATGTGTTTTTGTGTGTGTGCTTTATCATTCTTCTCCCAAGGCCTCTTTTCCTATTCTGTGTGTTCTTGACTAATTCAATCTCCTGCTTCTATTTTTTAATCATTTGTAAATTTGCTGAGAACACAGAATACGTGACTGTGTGCCTGTGTGCTATGGCCATAAATTCCATCAAGCTTGCCAAACACGGGTTTTCCTTTAACTACAACCTTGCAGGCCATTTATTCTGTCTTCAAGTGAACCCTTCACCTCTCTCTCATTAGGACAAGATTTTAGGCCTGCACTTCTCTTTCACCACTTATAGCTGTGTGACGTTCTCTACTGTTGTCTGCTGTTGCGCCACATCTTCATATTTCATTTCTTCTATAACAACCTGCACCCTTCATCTCAGATTGAAGTGACTCCATTGGCCAGCTGACTGACCTCCTGTTCTGAGTTACAGGGACATATCAAGCTCCAGAGGCTCCCCGCAACTGCCTAGCTGACCTGCTGCCAGGAGCCGTAACTTGACCTGCTGAAGACATGCTGGCCTCTGCTGGAGTGAGTTGCTGGACCCTTGGTGTGGCATCAGATGAGCTCTTCTCCGACGAAAAAATAATCATGACGTTTTGGGCTCTTCCAGACCACAAACAGGCCTGTTCACGCCAAGATCTTGCCGCCTGCACCACACCGCCAATGTGAAGCTCCAGTGAACCTGACTCTTTGTGCCACAGCGACCGCCAGCGACGCCCAATAACGTGTGATCTGCACATTGTGCTACAGCATTGACAGCCTGTGGTGACGACCAATGTAAAGCTCCAGCAGCGACCATCCGTGATGCTCAACAGGATCTACACGCTACATCGAAGACCATTTGCAATGCTCTCCCTGCTCCTCCTGGCCCCCTCTACAGTGAACAGAACTCTTGATGCTGGACTTTTGAAGGCAACTCTTTTAGCAGGACTAACCTGGTTCCTGTATCCAGCCCGCACTCCATCGTGGTCAACCTGAATTTGTGACTTTCACCCAGTCTCACATGACCAAATACCCACAATGACTCTTTGTGCTGTTAGGCACTTTACTTAACCTGAAATATTTAAAATTGTATATCTTCAGTTCTATTGATTGGATTTTTGACATTTTGGTCTCAAATAATATATTACATTTCACTCTATTTTTCTAAATTGTGTTGGATTTTTCTTGTGCTGTGTTTTCACTTTATTACTATTTGAAGTGCTGGAAAAATACCATACACATTGTCTCCAAGTTAAGCCTGACTGCTTGTGCCAAGCTACTAGAGGATTAAGGACAGGTTAATTTGGGGTTTGCTTGTGACTTCACCCTAGCAGAAATTGTTGTTGATGCTTGAGTAGGATTTCACCCCCCTCAACCAGTAACCCAATTTCCAATACTTACTATGCCTTGTCATCCCTTGTCACTGGTGAGCCTCGACCTGACTTGTAGAAGGCTACTCTACAGAGCTTCATGCGCTTGACGTGGCCACTTGATTGTGCCTGGTGCTTCCTTTCTTTTCCATGTGGTATCCTGTTCTGCATTGAGAAAGCAGCGAGGGGCTCTTGTGACACCCGGTTTCCCTTGTCTAACCATAGCCTCATGCTGCTCCTGTTTATCCCCTGGTTGGACCATGGTCTCTTCTGATGCAACTCAAATAAAATGAATTACATTGAAACATACAGTGCACCCTTTTTGGCTACTTGTCTCTATTCACAACTACTGTATTACCCTAGGGGGGACCGGAGGTCACCCATAAAACCTGATGAGATTTCAGTAGCATTCTGAATTCGGAAATGGTACTTTCTAAACCTAAATTCTAAGGAAGATTGTTCCACAGTTTTATCCCTGCACAAGGCAGGCAAGGGGCACTCATCAATAAATGACACTTTGCAAGGTTCAGGACGCACGTAAAGGTTAGACATGGAATGCTTCCATTGCATGCATATACTGCAAAAATAGTACTGGGGCAGCATTATACATGGGGGGCATTTTCGTTCACTGCGCTGGGCGCACCTTTTAAAAAGTGTGCCCAGCGCAATGAAGGAATATTCACCATATTATGATGAATGCGCTGCCCTCAGGGCAGCCGCTAACTCGTGATGCCCTGAGGGCAGCGCATTAAGGTGAAAAACGGAGCAGCTGCTTTGAATCGGCTCCATGTTTTCACAGTTCAGGCGGCACCCGCCTGCACTTTTAAAGGGGATTAGATATCCCCTTGCAGGCTGGTGCAGTCGGTTACTGCACCAGCCTGCCAGGGGATGTCTGGGGGGGTCTAGAGGACCCCCTATACCCCCTGCAGAGGGCTGCCATCAGGGGGCACACTGACAGTGCACCACCTTTTAGATGGTGCACTGTCAGTGCGCCTCCTGAGAGGTTCTTTGCCTCTGTGCCTGCATCTGTAATACGACACGGGCACAGAGGCAAAGGGATTCCCTAATTTGCATGGGGCACACTCACATGCAAATGAGGAAACACCCCCTGAAGATAGCGCTAGCTCTTTATGTACACCAGCACTATTGGTATCACAGAAGGGACTGCACAAGCATCTTAGGCCCCTTCTGTAATACCAAAGAGCCCTGGGGGCACGCAGAGTGGGCGCAAATGCCTGTTGCGCCCCCGGGGCACTTTGTGTAATACGGCCCCTGGTGCCTGTGGTTGCAAGATGGCAGAACTGAAGCCATAATGACCTTCGTGCTGTTTTGCACATAAACAAGCAGAGTTCACAGGAGGTGGCTTTGTTTGTTCTACATGTCCAATTTTTCACTCATTATATTTCCTTGTAGCTATGTACTTTTGTTCGCCGGGCTATTGTCAAGGAAATTACCGCAATGTGTCGCCCATGTTCAATAAGTCCAAAAAGGACCGAACAATGTATAGAAATGTTGTAATCTCTTAAGGTGACAAATATTTTAATTTTGTTTATTGTCGATTTAGGTCTTTTATGTTTTATTTAGGAATTAATTTGGAATTATTTTCCTGAAATAGTTAAGAAGATGACTCACTATTTTAACCCTATGAGGCAAAGATACTTCTTTGTTGAAGAAGTCATGGATGTGCAACGACATTCCTATTTATTTTAACAACCATTTATAGGTTATCGTTCTGAGGCTAATGCATTCTCAGATACATTTATCCTCTCGTTAGTCTTACATCAGGAAAGTGACTGGATGTCAGTGCTCTTCTCATTCACATTCTGGTGCTGTCCTAGTGCTTCTACTGTGTTCACTGTCCAGCTTCTGGGCCTCCTACACCATCCATGTCCAGTTCCAGATTATCAAATAGGCAAAGTATGCACGGGCCTATGTCACCCACTCCTTTTAGGGTCCCGCGACAACAATCTTTAAAGAAAATTACAATCAAGCTTTCTTAAATTGGATGGCTGTCACTCTGCAGACTTTCCTCAGTTATCTGTTGGTTCAAAGCACTCTTTCTTGTGGCCCTTTCTGGTCTCCTTTGTCTTCTCTTTGTGGTTCCCTGCAGCCTTCCCTATACCCTCTTGTGATTTCTCGCTGGCTCTTCAAGGTCTCCTCTGGCCACCTCATAACTCTCTGAACAATTCTGGTGCCCTCTGAACATCTCCCACTGCCTCCACTTTGCTCCTTCACCTCACGTAGTCCTATTCAGCCCACTTGTCCCTTGTGATCATCCTGCATCCAACTGATGGCTCCATTGCGGTCCACACTGCCACAACCAAATGAGCCACACATGAGCCACCTGCTGTAGTCTAGATTCTGCCCCACCTCCTTGTCCTCTTCTCACTCCCTTTTACCTGCTAATAACCCCGTCTGGCTCCTCAACCTGTACCCCCTCATTGCAGATGGTAGATGTCCCACTTGTCTTCTCTTGTACAACTGTACTTTTCCACCCTGTTAGTGACTTCTGCTGCTTCTTGGGTATACCATACAGTCTCCCCCCATAGCCCTACCTGTGGCCCCCCCTTCCTCCCTCATTTTTTTCTCCTTTGAATATGTGTAATCCGTGTAATCAATAGTTACAAATATGAAACTTACAATCAGTTCTCACAACATAATTAGAAGATGCTTGTATATTTTCATATAGGTCCCATATGTTAAATTAGAGGAAAGAAAGGTATTTATTGTCAAACATTTGGATGCATGGTTACTTCTAGGTTCTTATGATGGGTCAAGAGAAAACTGAGAGTCTAGTGCAGGACTTCCCACGACTGAAATATTCCTGCATCTCCTGCGTTTCAAACTCCCTTACAAAACTGTTGCTACCTTCTATGGTACCAGGTCCCTCCTTAGACACCGCAATAATCTGTTTGGCCTAGCTCAGGCTCTTTTCACTTCCTTGTCCATTGTCGATACCCAAGTAGTCACAGCAGTAGTCACAGCAGAGTACCACACACACTCCTTTGCAGCATGGATAGTTTTTGCAAGTTTGAGCATCACTGGTCTGCCGCAAGCTGTGACCTATGCTGAAGCCTGCTCTTTTTTTAATTTATTTTTTATTGAGCAGAGCATCAGGTACATCAAACAGACATCATTCTTAAATATCATTATTAAAAGTCATCTGTACAAAAGTTTAAAAAGCTTCCTTTTTCAAGATAAAATTTTAAAAAGAGAATATGACTGTAGCAGCTAACGACTTGATCAATCCAAAACAACAATGTGTACATCATCTAATAAAAATACAGTAGTAAAAAAGAAAGTGCAAATGCTTTTAAAGTGCAATAATGAAGAAAAAGTGTTAATAGATTTTCTTGCCGAGAGCTACTACCTTATCGGCATTAACATCGATATCGGGTATTATTATGCTTCCTTTAACTTTTGTAGATCACTAAAAAACTTCCATTTTTTTTCAAATTTCCTAGTGGCTCCCACCCGTCTAGCGTATGCTTCTTCAAACTTACGAGTTCTTTTCATTTTATTAAACCACTTCAATTGCGAGGGGCTTCTCTAGATTTCCTATTTTGGAGAATTAAAGAACGGGCTACAGTACCAGAAATAAATATAAAAGATATTTCATCTTCTGTTAACCCCGTTCTATCATTACAGATACCAAACAAAGCAACCTCAGCCTCGAGCGAAACCCTCTTCCCAATTGCCTGCTCGATATCTACAAAAATAGCTTCCCAAAAGGTCTCAGTCGTGGACATGCAAAAAAAATATGATGCCATCCACCTTCCCCATCCGCCTGGCAGCGAAAGCACTTATTTTCTGCATCTGGAAATCTTTTTTTTAAGGCTGCCGGAGTGAAATAGGAAAGCCAACGTGCTAAGAAGGTCATCCTTTTAAAATTTGCTGCACGCAGGGATTTACTTCCTAGACAGCATAAAAGTTCCCACTCCTTGAGGGAAAAAGTACAATGTGTCTCAATGGTTATATTGGCCAAATGGTTCTCAATCAAGGATACATGACCTCGATGATGTAATAACCGGTACCAGTTCCCTACGCCACAGACTTTGGCCCCATAAAGAGCTACCACAAGTTGATTAGAGGTATCAAACAAGCCATTAATATTTTTTAGGAAATGGACCACTTGTAAATATTCAAAAAAGGCGGGTCTCCTAGGGCTCCCTGTTCTTGCCATAACCTCTTGCCAGGATATCACCCTATTTTGGATAATAAAGTGTCTTAACTCACTTAGTCCACGACTTTCCCAGCTATTAATATAACTTGCTCGAAGCGGAAGGCCGAGACTTGTACATTCTCTCACTTTTAAATATTGCAAGCCCGAAGAACCCGTTTTTAAAAAAAAGGACAGAAGACTAGCGTAGTGGTCCTTTAAAGTTTTATACCTAGTTCTCTTAGGAAGTTTAGAAGTTTTTAAAAACACCCGAGTTTGAGTACCACTTTCTTGTATCATTTTATCTAAAAGAAGCTATCTCTAGTGCCTTTTGACCCTATCAAGTTAGACACTAAATCCCAAAAAGCGGCCTCATAATAAGTTTTTAAATGGGGCAAGGCTAAGCCCCCTAGAACAATAGGTAATTGTACCACAGTCAGTTTAACCCTTGAGACTTTTTTCCCCCAAATAAAATCTCTAAACAAGGTTTCGATTTCTCTAAAAAGACTGATTTATCTTAATTGGAACATTCAAAAACAAGAATATAAGCAAGGGAAGTATGGACATTTTAATTAATGAGACTCTCCCCACTAGCGATAAAGGAAGCAAAAGCCACTGTTCCAAAAGTCTCTTAATTTTCTCTTTTGTTTTTAGATAGTTTAACTTGTATAGCTGTTGATACTGACTGGACACAAATATCCCTAGATACCTGATTGGATTTGATTTAACGGCTTGTGCCCTAAAACAAGATAGAAGAGAATTTGGTTCAATATTGAGGGCGAGGACTACGGTTTTATTAGAATTTATTTTATAGCCACCGATTTCCTCAAAATTCCTGAATTCACTTAACACCCTCTCAAGATTATCATTGTCAGGCATCAAATATAAAATTATATCGTCCGCAAACAGTTTTAGCTTTGTCATATCAGCAACAGGGGGTTGAATGGCAACATTATTTAGTATTTTAATTGCCAATGGCTCTATAAAAAAAGTAAAAAGCAGTGGCGAGAGCGGGCAACCCTGTCTTGTCCCACGGTTGATTTTTATAATTCCAGCTCGTTTCGAATTTATTGTTACTATTGCAGTGGCTCCCTGATACAAATTGCGTAACATGTTAATAAGCTGTATGGGAAAGCCACATAAACCGAGGGCAATAAACAGGGTTCTCCAATTGACCAAGTCGAATGCTTTCTCAGCGTCGACCATAATAATGCATGCCGGAATAAAATTGGTATTAAAATAATCCAAGGCATGTATTAAAAACTCAGTATTGGCCGTCATTGATCTACCTGCTATAAAGCCAGTCTGATCTCTATGAATTGTCTCTTGAGCGGCCAATAAAAAACGCTCTGCCCATACTTTCATTAAAATCTTATAATCTGAGTTCAACAGACTGATGGGCCTATATGAATTGATATCTGTAGGATTTTTATCTTTCTTTACAAAGGACACAACTATCGCCTCTTTAAAAAATGAGAGAACCAAACCACCCTGTTTAATATAATTAAATAGTTTTTTCAAGGGGGCAATCAATTCCTCAGAAAAAACTTTATAAAATTCGATTGGGAAGCCATCCTGCCCGCATGCTTTGGCCCCGGCAGTTGCTTTAATGGATGCCAATATCTCGGCAGATTCCACATCCGATCCTAATTGGCTGAACCGAGTGTCTGAGATTTTTGGAAAATTTACATTTGTGAAATAATCCTGGATCTGTTCCTCCGCCACTGGATATTCTGTGGAATAAAGTTGATGGAAATGCTCTAAAAAAATCTGAGGGATCTCATCCCCAGCGACTACTTCACGACCGGTATGAGGGTCTAACACTTTTGATATTATGGTGGCTTCCTGTTTTTTTCTTGTTGAATTAGCCAGGAGTTTCCCGACTAACTGACTTTCTTCGTATATCTTTTGTTGGTATGTGTTGCTTTATATCACAACTATGAATTTAAACCATTCATTTAAACTATACCTTAAATGACCCCGCTTACCCCTACACCTTTAACTCAGCAAAACCCTTTAATAGTTGCCATAAACGTATACATATCTGCTACTTAAACCATTCCTCACGATCCTTGCGAGATCTTTTTCAACAAGGCCTGTGCTTCTTCCAAATCAGAAAACATAAAAAACTTCCCAAGAGGATAACCTTCAAGCTCCTCACCCACGCACACAAAGCACTCCACAACTCCGGACCAGCCTACCTCAACAGACGACTCAGCTTCTACACCCCCACCCGCCAGCTCGCCAGCCTCGCCCTCGCCACAGTCCCCCGCATCCGGAAAACGACCGCCGGTGGCAGATCCTTCTCCCACCTCGCCGCCAAGACCTGGAACACCCTCCCCACCAACCTCCGACAGACCCAAGACCTACTGGCCTTCAGAAGACTCCTCAAGACCTGGCTCTTCGATCAGTAGCAGCACCACCCCCCTCTTCCCCCAGCGCCTTGAGACCCTCGTGGGTATGTAGTGCGCTTTATAAGTGACATGATTGATTGATTGATTGATTGATTCCCTTCCACTAATACCCGCAGTTTCGATTGTTGAGCAATCGAAGCTTGGGCACCGTGCGCCTTAAACAAATGAAGAATCCTCACAAACTCTTTTCTTCTTCGCGCAGCGGCAGCAGTCATGTCCGAGAAAATACGACACTTTGTAGTTTCATTAACTGAGAACTGCTTCTGTTGTATCGCCTTTGTCAGGATTCTCTCTTTGATATGGAAGTCTGCAAAATTCAACAGGATTGTTCGTGGCATCGTAGAGTTAGGGAAGGGGTAAACGGGTACACGGTGCGCCCTGGTAATAGTCAGGTCCCCTTCAAATTCCGGAAGAACATTCTGCATGATGAACTAATTAACCCATTGCAAGGTTTGGGAGCCTTCAATACCCTCCGGAACTCCAACTATTCGGAGATTTGACCTCCGAGAGTGGTTCTCAAGATCCTCCAACTTATGTTCCAAATAGCTTTTGTTTTATACTGCCTCTTTCGCTTCCCCGATCACCACATTCATTTGATCTTCAAGTACCGAAATTCTGGCTTCTGCTTCCTGGAGTTTAATAGGAAGGCAGGACATTACTTCCTCGATTTTCCCTAGCCGCGAATGTAAAGCAGCGATTTCCAGTTTTTGCGTTCTTTTCATTTCTTGCACTTCATCCAATATAAGGTTGAGCAAGTCTCTGATGTCGAGTTGATGAGTCCCTGACGACTCTGAGCTTTGGCTCAGATTGCTCTGAGTTTCCATGATACCCGGGTCCAGATTCCCAGCCCTAGTATTTTCCTGGTCCAGCCACTCTTGAGATGGTAATTGAGATGGTAATTGATTCAACAATGATAATTGGGGCTGAGGTTGGGGCTGTAGTGGTGTCAGGTGTAAAGGGGCATTTTTCGGGGACTTGCTGCCTTCTTGCGGATCAATCTTTGAGTGAATTATGCTGGGAGCGGATACTCCTACTAAATTGGGTAAAATTGGCGAAGTTGACACGACCGCCTGTGCTGGACTCTCCTCTGATGGCACAGATGAGGCCGGTACGGCTAATAAATCTTTCATTTTTATACTGAAGCTTGATGAAGAGGATTGGAAGGATGCTTTCTTCGAGAACAAGGGGAAATCTTTAGCGCCTTTTGATCCCTTTTTGGGACTATCGATTACTAGACTTTCCTGATGTACTTCATTCAACACAGATGAAGAAAGTGCAACCTCTTTTAAATCCGCAGTTACGGCATTCTGAGCTGGCACCTGTATTTCGCATTCAGGGGAGGCAATCAGGGGCACTTCCTCCTCTGAGCTCTAAAGAGTACTATCCAGTCCACAAGAAGCTATAACACTCTCCTTATTAGTCAGTCTTGCGGTTTCTTTCGCCTGGGCTAAACGTGTCTTAGCCTTTAGGCGAACCGCGGAATCAACTTTAGCCAGCGTGTTGACTTGCTTCAAGATCTTACCGTTTTATTTTACCCCCTTTCTTTCCCCTGTTCTTCCTCTCTTATTTCTCTTATTTTTCTTTAAGCCAATTTCAGTTATCTGGGCGTCCCTTAAGTTCCCCCATACCTGAAATTATAAAATTGTCCAATATTCGAACCGGGCTCTCGTGTCGCCGTTCTCCTTCTTTTCTCCTCTGTTTGAACTAGAGAGAAATCCACACTCCAATACCCTGCCGTCACTGGTCTCCCGAGTCGTCCCGAATCCTCGTCCTCTTACAACAGCTGCAGTTTTTCAGCGTCCTCTGAGTTGGTGCGTAGAAGCAGCGAAGCGGCAATTCAGCAAGTCCTTTTTTCGGGATCAAAGCGGCGGCATCCCGCACTCCCAGTCCGCGTCTCACCAAATTACAAAAGTCGACCCCACCAACCGACACGAGCAGCTGTACAGCCGGGAAGCGCCCGAGTCCGCAAATTAGCAAGGCGGTCCTCAGCGCAACCTGCGGCGCGACCTGCATGCCAACACACCAGCCAGGTACGATTTCGCCATTATGAGGGGCGGAGTAGCGTGATCACCTGTGGCTACTCGGAGGCGTGGTTCTCCGTAGCCATCCCTCCGCTGAAGCCTGATCTTGTTTTGGTTCTACTGCAACTCAGGAATCTCATCAAATAATATTCTTCAAATTCCTTATCATCTGTCTTTCCTCATTTGATATAATTATTATATTTTAGCTGGTATTATTCAATTCTTCATTAAAGCTAAATGATGGTTATCTAAACTAAGTATGGTGAAGCTTTTCTATCAAAGGACTGAATAACAACCAGGATACCCTGTATATATCCAACACAGCATCGATTTGCCATACCTATATGGCCGAAAGAATATTTTTTATTCTATGGTATGCAGAAATGAATTGGGACAAAAGTCCTCAAAAAAGGCTTCCATCTACCTTTTGGATAGTTTGGACAGTTCTTGTGATCACCTTTTGCAAGGGAGAACCACTGAAAGGCACACACAACGAGAATGCTTGAAATCCTCCAGTTTTCAAATTTGCCTGCTGAAAAAATGTGGGTATTTTTTGTTGCCCGGATTTGCTCCACAGGTGGTTTAAAAAATGGCTTTATTTTGCCTATTCCACGTTTCACAAAATACTTTTGCCCACGGCTATATGACCATCATGGACTTCCCAATTGCACTTTTCACTAACACCCTGATTTCAATCGTGTTAGAATTACAGTCATGTCTAATTGCCTGTGGAGAATATGTTACAAGACCTTGCTTTTTTTCTCCTCATTTTGAGTTTTCTGGTCAGAATGGTAGATGTCCTAGAAATGGGGTTTACCACACCAGAAGTACGCACTTTTTTTCCAAATACCAATCTGTTTTCTTCATGCAAAATACTTTGTATTGTAGCTGTAACAATTTGTGATAGAGAAAGAAAAAAACAGAAGCGTACATATATAAATTAAGAAAAGGTAAATAGAAAATATTCAGGGAAAATAATAGGCATTCGTGTGAAAGTTATGCATAGTTTAGTGAAACTGCATTCAATTTGCCTCTGCAGTGTTTTGTTGCAACAGCAGTCTCTTAGATCAATTTAACTACAGTAAAGAAGTCTCTTTTTCTCAGGGTGTAAGCCATAATGAAGTTTGAGGTAACTGTGTGGCTTCATATATTTTCATGTATTTGGTTGATGGAAACGTGGAACATCTGTCGCAAGGTGACTGTGTATAATTCATTGGGGGTCCCATTTTTCAGGTACTTTTCTATTTAGTTCCAGATTCTTACAAGAAATCTTCCTGTCCGTTATGATATCTCGTCTGAGATATCACTAAGCAGAAAGAAGATGTTTTACCATCATTGTCCAGTTGCTCATGATTGAGGCAACCTTTATAGGTGTAGCATCTGATCTTGGCATAAAGTTACAATTCAGCAAAAAGTGGATATGATCTTCGATTTCGCCACAAAGACATGTCTCATCCCTTTCATTTAGGAGTGCCTTTAGACGTAGGATGCCACCAGTAGCGGCCACCCATATTGCGAAGTGGTGGGGTGGGGGAGGGGGAAACACACAAAATAAACAGAATAATAAATAAAGAAAATTGCACTTACCTGCTCCTACGGCCGCCGTCTTGCACCCCGATCCTCGCATCCCTTCCAGGAACTGCTGCACACTGCGCAGGCTCCCAGCTCCCAATCCCAGCGCTGCTCTCATGCTGCGAATACTATTCAATCAATCAATCAATCAGGGGTTTGTTAAAGCGCGACTACTCACCCGTAAGGGTCTCAAGGCGCTAGGGGGGGGGGTGCAGGCTCCATCCATCAAGGAGAGGGTCTGTCGAAGAGCCAGGTTTTGAGGTTTCTTGCAAAGATGGGGAGCGATGTTGTCTGTCTGAGGTGGAGCGGAAGGGCGTTCCATGCTTTGGCCGCGAGGAAGGAGAAGGAGCGGCCTCCCGATCTGGTCTTTCTGGTGCGGGGGACCACGGCGTAGGAGAGCTGGGCTGATCGTAGGGTCCTTTGGGGTGCGTGGAATTTGAGTCGGCTGTTCAGGTATGCTGGTCCGGTGCCGTGGAGGGCCTTGTGTGTGTGGGTGAGCATCTTGAAGGTGATTCTCGCCTCGACAGGGAGCCAGTGGAGTGTGCGCAGGTGCTGGGAGATGTGGCAGTGTTTTGGCAGGTTGAGGACCAGTCTTGCGGCGGCGTTCTGGATGTTCTGTAGCTTGCGGGTGAGGTTTTTGTTTATTCCGGCGTAGAGTGCGTTGCCGTAGTCGAGTCTGCTGGTGACCAGGGCGTGAGTGACGGTCTTTCGGTGTTCGAGGGGATCCATTTGAAGGTCTTACGAAGGAGGCGGAGGGTGTGGAAGCAGGAAGACGAGACAGAGTTGATCTGGCGGTCCATTTTGAGCTCTGAGTCCAGGATGATTCTCAGGTTGCGTGCGTGGTCCGTGGGGGTTGGCGGGTTTCCGAGGGCGGGGGCCACCAGGTGTCGCTCCAGGCATCGGGGTTTGGGCCCATGATGAGTACTTCTGTTTTGTTGGTGTTTAGTTGTAGGCAGTTGTTTTTCATCCATTTGGCGACGGCTTCCATGCCTTCTCGAAAGTTGCGTCTGGCGGTGTTGGGCTCATTGGATAGGGAGAGGATGAGCTGGGTGTCGTCTGCGTATGACACGATGTTGAGTCCGTAGGTTCTGACGATGGGGGCGAGTGGAGCCATGTAGACGTTGAAGAGCGTCGGGCTGAGGGAGGAGCCCTGGGGGACTCCGCAGGTGGTAGGTGTGGGGTCCGAGAGGAAAGGGGGAGTCTGACCCGCTGCGTCCTGCCGGAGAGGAAGGAGCAGATCCAGTCGAGGGCCTTGTCCTGGATTCCTGCGTCGTAGAGTCTGCGTATTAGGGTGCGGTGGGAGACTGTGTCGAACGCCGCTGATAGGTCGAGGAGGATGAGGGCTACTGTTTCTCCTTTGTCCAGTAGGGTGCGGATGTCATCTGTTGCGGCGAGGAGGGCGGTTTCCGTACTGTGGTTTTTTCTGAAGCCGGATTGGGAGGAGTCGAGGATGTTGTGTTCTTCAATGAATGTGGCGAGTTGGATGTTGATGGCTTTCTCGATGACTTTCGCTGGGAACGGGAGCAGGGAGATGGGTCTGTAGTTTTTGAGGTCGGTGGGGTCCGCTGAGGGTTTCTTTAGGAGGGGGTTGACCTCGGCGTGTTTCCAGTCGTCGGGGAACGAGGCGGTCGCCAGGGAGCGGTTGATGGTGTGGCGGAGCATGGGTGCAGCACTGGGATTAGTCTGAGTGCCTCAGTTCGGCGCTCAGAGATAGACTGGGAGCCAGTGTTGGTTTCTCCACCCAGATGTACAACACAGCTCGAGTGGAGAAATGCTGACAGTTTGGGGCTGGCCAAACCATCACGCGCACTTGGCAGTGCCCACCACTCCCCCTCCTCCCTGGTGCTGCAGTGTCAGTTTGGGTATCCCACGCCTCTCCCTCGACTCGCAGTTGCAGCCTGAAGGACGAAAAATAAAATGATTTAAAAAAAAGTTTTATTATAATTTTATTTTTATCCTTTGCCTCTGCTGGCTTGTAGCGGGGGGCGACGCTCCTCTGCCATAACGGAGGAGCCGCCCCTGGATGCTACATCTGGATAGAGCAAAGAACTGACGTGCTGGGAGGGATCAAAAACAACTTGCTTGGCCAACTGGACAAAAGTTCTCGAGTGTTTTTAATCTGTTTGGTTTGTCATTTAGTGATCTGTTTGTTGATGGTCATGTTCATTTGTTTTGTTGTCTTGATCGTTAGAACAGGATTTGCTGGCATTAGAACAAGTTGTAGACTCTTGGAGTCTTTCTCTCAACAAGCAGCACATTTTGACTTTTTAATGTGGATGAAATGCTTTCTCCAAACTTTGTCAACTAGATTTTCTCCTGCCACTTTCAATCTCTCAATGATATATTTTAAAACCTGTTGGTAGCAGCAATAGGGACATTTCTTTCTCGGCTCCCTATTTGTGTTGTAATTTTGTCCAGACCCCTGAGTTCTGCTCCATAGGCTATTTGGATTCCAACCTATGCCTGCACAATGCGATCGTTCTTCTGTGAGAAACAGTGTCTTGGGTACATGACATTTTAGAGAATATATTTAGGGAGGCCTCTGATTTTCGATACCTGCAGAGATGTGTTTATTCTATTTGCGGTTGTTGGCGATGGACAGTCCCAGATATGTGAAGGTGTTAACGTCTTCCAATCTTTTCTCGTTAATTGTATAGGTTTTCCAGATTTGCTCTTTCTGAAAACCTTTGTTTTGGTTTTCTCTGTATTAATCTTCAGCCACTTTTGTTTACAGTATATGTCCACTGCGTCTAGTTGAGCTTGCAAACACGTTGGGGTTCTCACTATTAAGATGTAGCCATCGGTGTATTGGTGTGCAGGAACTTAGAAGCCTTCAATTGCAGGGTTGTATATGCTTGTTTTCAGAAATTCATTGAAAAGGTCATTTGTACACAGTGAAAATAACAGTGGTGCGAGTAGACATCCCTTGTTTTACTCTGCTTGTAGTGTCAAATTTGTTACTGAGGAGGTTTTTTGTTTGTTTAACCTGACCTGAGATGTTGTATCGGACTACAGCATTTCAATCACAGACAGTAGAGATGGACCCAGACCCATATCATTCAGCTGTGTCCATGGCCTGTGTCTTGATATTAGGTCAAAAGTGGCCATGAAGTTCAGATATGCAACATATAGTGGCATCATTTTTGCTGTACTGTACTTATGGATGATGTGTAGAAAAGTGAATATATGGTTGATTATGGACTGGTCTCTAAATCTAACCTTAAATTGGGTTTAGTACGTTTTTGTTTTGTACCCAGTCATCCATGGCCCTTAATATCAGTTTAGACAGAATTTTGGAATCAATGTTCATCAGGCTGATTGGTCGCTGTAATTTGGAGTAATGATAGACTCGAGTTGATACCATGATACCTAACTTCTTTGGGTGGTTATTTTTTGCCGTAGGTTGGAGACCAGTTCATCAGTGTAGGCTCCACTTTGCCATTCCTTGATTTTGGTCTATGTCCTAGTTTCATTTTAATTTTATCTGTCTGCCAAATTCCCAGTTGCTCTTCAGATCCTGGCAATCTTTGGGGTCTTGAGATATGTTTCTTTTGATATCTACAGATAAGGCATTATGATTCATTTGAACTTTTAATAGGGCCTTTGGGTTTTCGAATAATGGCAAGTCTTCGTAACTGAAGAAGATGTAATCAAAGACTGTTAGAGACCCACAAGCATTGTATGTTGGAGTTTGGGTGTACTCTTTTTCATATAAGTTACGGCTAAAAGTAGACCTTCACTGGAACAGAATTGTAAGTTTCTTTTGCCTCTTTTTTGGGTATTAATGTTATATTGATGGGATGTCAAGTGCTGATTTCAGTTCCAGAGTTTCTTCCACTTTGTATCCCCATTTCCCCATTTTACAGCTGAAGTTACCCAAAATTAAAATGATGGACTTTGTTTTGATGGGTTTGGACATTCCTTCTCTGATGCAAGTGAAAGAAGTTACAAAGTCTTCCAACTTCTGTTGTTGTGCGCTAACATTTATTATTCCTAAAATTGAGTTGTCTAATAGGGTAATGTCACACATCAGTATGTTGTTGTGTAGATTTTCCCAGGCTGGCTTTAAAATTAAAGCTATTTTCAGTTCAACAAGATATCTGGCAGCCCCCACTATTCCTCGTAGCGGGCTTGTGTTTGGCCCATTTTGTGTAGATTACGTAGCCAGATATTTTCCATTCGTTATTTGCCAGGTTTCTTGGTGGGCAGAATTTTCTAACTTGTTCATTAGGTCTTCGTCCCCTATTTTTTTGTGACATGCAGTCCATGCTCCAAGATAGAAGTGTTTTCTTTTCCCCCAATCTATCCGCTTTGTACCTATGATATTCTAGCGCAGTTCTAGTTAGTCCAATTTCAGTTGATTTACTGTTTCAAGATAGGACCTGGCATCTTGTGGTGTATTGATCAGCTTTTTGATTTCTTGCCTATTCATCAAGTTAATCACTTTGGTTTCTGGGTCGAAAACTGCTGTTGTGTTGATAGTCTGTGCTGGCTTATTCTCGCTTTCATTTTTTAGGTTTTTGCCTGCAGAGCACCTGCACTGTGCTTACGAAATCGCTTGTAAACAAAAAAATAATCTTAAAAGGGCCTTAGAGCCCACAGTTACTTATCTTTACTTTCCATTGGTTGGTTCCCATATCGCTCTTGTTTCCTTGCTTCCTTTTGGTCAGCGCCTCCTCCTCGCCTGGGCTTCGAGTCTTCATCCCTGCCGTGAAGCATGGACCAAGCACAGCTTCCTGTAGCCAGTGTCCTTCGACTGACTGCAGGCTCCTGCAGGTACTCTTCTTTTTACTTTTCGGCATGCACTTATAGAGAGTGCATGTGTCTGCAGTCCCTCTCCTTCACCCCTCCATCCTCCCGCTCTCTGTTGTGTCATCCTTCCGCTCTCCATGGTGTCAATCCTCCCCCTGCCATCTGATCCTTTTAACCCGCCCTCCTCCCACCATCCCCTGCTGATGTTTACTTTAATCCATCCCACTGGCTTCCTCCCGCTACACATTCTTTAATTCCCACCACCCAGCCTCTTGTTGCTTGCCACCCTCAACCCCCGCGCAGCTTTAAGACATATTGCACAGCCCAGCATACCTCAACAATGCATCTGCTTTCACACTCCTTCCAGACTGGCTTAGTGGGACAACTCGAAAAGCCAGGTCTTTAGCTTCCTGCTGAATTCAAAAAGTGAGGAGGAGGCTTTTATGTGTAGCAGCAGGTCGTGCCATGCTTTAGGGGGCTCGACCACCGGATCTCGCTTTCTGTATGTGTTGGAATTTTGCAAGTAGGAGTCAGGATGAGCAGTGGTGTCTGGAAGGTTTGTGAAAGCAGATGCGATTGTTGAGCTATGCTGGGCCAGAGTTATGTAGTGCCTTGAAAATGTGGGTGAGAAATTTGAATTGCGCTTGTTTGTGAATGGGGAGCCAGTGGAGCTCCTTCAAGTGTGGTGTGAGGTTGAGAGTGATTTTGGCTGCCAAGCTTTGAATGGTCTCTAGCCTTCTGGTAAGTTTGTTGTTGATCCCAGTATAGATGGTGTTACCATAATTAGCTTGCTTGTGACCAGGTCGTGCGTGATGGTTTGCCGGCTGCTAATTTTGAGCCATCTAAAAATCTTCCTCAGCATCTTCAGGGTATGGAAGCATGAAGAATGACGGTGATGACTTAGGTGGTCATGCCGAGTTTGCTGTTGTTGATGATTCTGAAGATCTTGGCGTGGGTGATGGGAGTACTTGTCGGTCCTAGCGCTGTTAGCCACCAGGTGGAGTCCCGCGGTGATGTGCTGTTGCCAAAGATCACAATTTTGTGTCTTGTTTGTAAGGGATAATTTGTGTGTCATCGGTGTAGGAGATGACGTTGATTTCATGAGAGCAGATGATGCTGGTTAGAGGCATCATATATGTGTTGAAGAGGTTCCAGCCCAGGGAAGATCCTTGGGGAACTCTGCAGATAAGCTTGTGGGCAACTGAAGTGTACGATGCCAGGGTGACTGACAGGAACCTTATAGTCAGGAAGGAGCAGATCCATTGGAAAGCAAGTCCTTGGATTCCAGTGTCTTGTAGGCCTTGGATGAGGATGGGGTGGGAGACTGTGTCAAATGCTGCGTAGAAATCCAGGAGCACGAGGCACAATGTAACGCTTCTGTCCAGAGTCATGCAGATATCATCCTTGGCAGCGATAAGGTCAGTTTTGGTGCTGTGGTTGGGTCTGAAACCAGAATGATCAGTGTCGAGGAGTTGGTGGTTGTTGAGGTATTCGGTGAGGTGTCTGCTAATAATTATTTGTAAGACCTTAGCTGGGTATGGTAGCAAGGAGATCAGTCTGTGGTTGGTGAGGGTCTGCAGAGGGATGGGAGGACAGTGCATGTTTCCAAGCATCTGGAAAGGTTGCGGAAGAGCTGGAGGCATTCAGAATGGGTGTGAGCATGGCGCTGATGGGTTGCAGTCCTCTGGAGAAGGCATGGTGAGGCAGGGGAGTGGATGGACTTTATGGTATCGGTATTTTCTTCTGGGGTGATGATTGGCCATGTGATTAGCTTGGTTCTTTGAATAAGATCGAGAAGTGTATGGCGAGGTCTGTTGGGTCCGGTTGCAGGTTGAAATTGTTGAAAATGGTGGTGATTTAGTTGCTGAGAAATTGAGAGAGAATTTTGTAGAGGTCCTCTGAGGGTGTGATTGAGTTAGAGGCAGCCAATCGTGAGGTGAAATATTTCACAATGGCGAGGATTTCTTTGCTTCTGTTGGTGCTGGCATCGATGCAGTCTGCCAGAGATGTTGCACATGGTTTAAAGTAAACAAAACAAGCGCTATGACGCAGTCAACGCTGGCTGCACCATGGCTCTTTGTTTTTATTTACTTTGAGCCATGTTGATCAGCAGCCTGCACTGTTGTGCAACATCTTTAAAAAACATTGACAACGCCAATAGATCTTGAAAAGGCCAAACCTATTGGCTTGGCCAATGCTTGTCTCCCAGTATTTCTAAGACGTGGTGTATTGGGTTCACTGAGTGCCTAATTTCCTCATTTTTGTGATGTGTGCCTGTTTTTTTGTTTGGCCTTTTAGTCAATAAGACTGCTTTTTTTGTGGAAGGACACAGTAACGAGCAAGGACACAAGTTCTTATGGCAGAGGAGAAGAATGGCCAAGGACGAATGGAGTAACAACTTATCGATGTGGGCATGGTGCTGGTAGGAGTCAATTGCGCTGGAATCGTGGAAAGTTACTGGAATTAATAACATGGTCTAACGTGTTTGAAACTAATATCTTATATTGTAACGTAGTGAGGGATAGAGAGACCTCTTAGGTCTTCATGAGGTGCAGACCTCTTTTTCTGCTCTGTGTGGCTCATGCTACTTGACCTTTGGTTAGAGTTTTCTACTGAAGACTCTGACAGCTGACACCTTTCTAATTTCTAAATTTCCTTTTGACTTATGCTTCTTAGAATAGGGTTGCCCCTTTTAAAGTAGTGTAGGGTGAGATAGCACACTCATGCTTTCTTTTGAATATCATTTGATGCAATTTAACATTCAATTCTATTTCCTTATTGCCTGTATCATCATAACAGAGTTAGCTGTATGTGTTTTGTTTTTTGGCTAAATCTCTTTTGGAGATTTGGACTCCTTCTGTTTGTTTTATACTTCTATACCGTGATGTTATGATTTATCTATGTCAACTTATTTTGAATTTATAATTAAAACCCTTACTAATCTCAGAGCTGGTTGTCGAGTGGATTATTGTGTAACTGAATTGGTTACACTGTATTAAATTTAATTGGGATTGCTTCATCCCTCTTACCTCTCAAGCAGTTAAAAAGACCATCTAGTTAAATGGGGATGTTTAAGTAGGCCCGAGCGTTCTCACACTCTAGCACTCTGTTTACTGGATGCATTGATCAGATGGTTGTTTTGTGATTTAAAAGCCATTTCAGAGTGTGTTACGGAGGGTGCTTGCCAATTGTTAGTTATACCTCTTGAGTATAATTCTGCTATGGCTTACTATAATAATAATAATAATAATAATAATACAGACACTTGTAAAGCGCGACAGCTACCTCAAACAGAGGTGTCCCGGCGCTAAGCGGAAAGTAATACAGCATTGGACCGCTCAGGGCCAAGTCATGGGTCCTCAGTCTTCCTTAAAAGCCAGGTCTTCACCATTTTCCTGAAAAGGGGCTCAGTATCGATAGTGCGGAGATTGTTCGGCAGGGAATTCCACAGTTTTGCAGCCCCGAGCGTAAAAGATCTGCTACCCATACGTGCCTTTTTAAAACGGGGGATACACAGTAGATTTTGGGAATTGGACCTCAAGGTTCTGGATTGTTGGTAACCACGTAGTCTGTGTTTCAAGTAGATGGGGCAGTTACCATGCGTAGCACGGAACGCCAGAGTCAAGGCCTTGAATTTGATTATTTTCCTCACTGGAAGCCAGTGTAATGCTTTTAAATGCGGAGAGACATGCTCGTAAACGGCACTCGCCTAATTAGTCTCGCAGCCGCATTTTGCACTATCTGCAGGCGTTTAATCAGGTACTCTGGCTGACCCAGATAGAGGCCATTTGCATAGTCTAGCCTGGAAGTTACTACAGCATGTACTATGTTTTTCCGACACTCCTCTGGAAGCAGATACAAAAATTTCTTCAAATTCCTCAGTTGACAGAAACAGGTGGCCGTCACCTGACGTATCTGAGCCGAGAAGGAAAGGTCAGACTCCCACTTAACACCTAGATTTTTATACAATCTGCCGGTGAGGGAGGGGGACCCATTTCGGTAGGCCACCAGAGATCCGAAGCTGGGGGTGGCTCTTTCCCGAAAAACAACACCTCTGTCTTTCCTGCATTAAGCCTGAGTTTGTTGTTGTTCATCCACTACGCTATGTCTCTCAGGCAACCCTTGAAGCTCTCAAAGGCAGCCACGGTCTGCTCTTTGAAAGTGAAAACCAATTGTGTATCGTCTGCGTAGGAGATCGCTCTTATCCCCCAATTGGCTATCAAGGTAAACAGAGGAGCCAGGTACATATTGAACAGAAGAGGGCTGAGTGCTGACCCCTGAGGGACTCCACACCAGAGCTGTTTTGGCTTGGATAAGAAAGGTTGAAGCACAACCCTCTGAGTGCGATTCTCCAAATAGGATTTCAACCAGGCCATGGCCGAGCCTCCAATACCACTATCCAACAGTCTCTCTAACAGCAAGGTATGGTCAACGGTGTCGAAAGCGGCCGACAGATCCAGGAGCACCAGCATCGCAGAGGCCCCTGAATCAACAGCCAGTCTAACTAATTCCGCCACCTCCAGGAGGGCCGTCTCAGTGCTAAATCCCGACCTGAAGCCAGATTGGGTATCATGCAGGATGCCCTCCTTTTCGATAAAACTAGACAGTTACCTCTGCACCAGTTTTTCCAACATCTTAGCCGGAGCTGGCAGCAAAGAGATGGGTCTATAATTGGTCAGATCCCCAGGGTCCCCATTCGTTTTTTTTCTTAACGGTAGGAGAGTAGCGTGTTTCCAGACATCTGGAAAAGTACCCGTTGACAGGGAAGCGTTCCAGATGTGCAACAGAGTGTGTGACAAGGAGTGGGCCATCACTTTCCATAGTGTTGGGGGGCAAGGGTCATCAGGTGCCCCCGACTTACACCTCACTATAAGTCCCTTACTTCTTGGCTTAGTTTCAGCAAAAGTGATCGAAGATCTGAACATATACACCGGGTTTCTTCTTAATGTCAGTCCCTCTCGTGTACTTACTTCCATGTTTGGCTGCTCATTTTGGTAATCGTTAAGTTGTTCATTGCTCCTAATTTGAGTCATTGCTTCATTTTGCACAAGGGTTGCTCCTATCCTGTAGTTCTGGGTTTGTTCTTCGATAGTTTATTTTCTTTTTTTAGGTTTAGATAGGTTATCATTGTGTAACTATCTTTGCTTCTTGTATTGCTATTGCATTTAGATTCCCCTTGCCTCCTACTCGTGCTCAGGGTAGTATTTCCAGTGCAGGGTGTCTGCCCTTCATATATAGGAGTGAGGCTATATTGAGTGTTCACATTTCTGCTTAAGTTTTATTGCTCTTCTGCTTCTACTGTTTTTTCCAATGTGTTTGTAGGAGGGTTGGTAAGGTGGAAGATAGAATTGGGTTACAATACATTTTCTACTCTCGATCTCTATTTTTATTAGTGAAATCCAACTTCTTTGCCATTTTTACACAATCAATGATCTGACCTCTGCCTTGTGTTTGGCTCACAAAGCTAAATTTTCCTAAAGGTGTCCCATTTAAAGTTCTATTGTTTCTAGTGTGGGACATTTTTTAGTGTCTCACTTAGGGAAGTTTCTTTCCTGCTAACTGCAAAATTTGGTTCAACGCCCTGGACATTTGAGGTAAGCGTTTTAATTTCCACTTGAAGTTCTTCCGATGGTAGTTTTTGCTTGTGCTAGTGGTGGTGGATTTGCTGATGCTTCAGATTTATGTATCATAGCTTCCAATATAATTTGCTTTATCTCCTGTTTTGGTTGCAGTTTCCTTCTATCTCCATCAAGTATGTTTTTACTGTAGTTTATATTGGACGAGGTGGATCTTAATGCTTCTAGAGGCTATCTTTCTTAATATTTCCATTCTGTGTAGTTCTTGCTCTTTCTTTGCTGCATGCTCCCATGGACATTGCTTCTGCTTCCCCTTCTGAGTTTCCAAACTCATACTCGTTGGATTTGAAACTTCCCCCCTGTATTCCCGTGTGAATGCTTATTGATAGATTGTTTTCTCTTGTAAGGAATCTGGGTAATTTTTTCGGCACTGTCTTGCTGCAAGTAATGGCCTCAGGTATTTTGGGAATTGGGTTATCTGTGGGTTGGGGCCAGGATAGATTAGCTTTAAGTATTGACTATTAGTTACTATTACCGCTTTTTAGTTTGTCCAAACCTTCAATGAACAGGATATCTGGATTATTGTGGAAGTATGCAGGAAGATTCAGTAATGTTCTTAGTAGTAGACAATAGTTGGTAGGTAACAAAGCAACTGACCAAGTTTTGCCCTGGTTGTAGCTGTCTAATCAGGTGCAGCGTAGGAGAAATTGCATCACTTGCTGATCCAACACAGATCAAATAGGCAACATCAGCAGCAACAACATACACAGTCTAACTCTAATACTCGACTCCGTGCTTCTGTTGCACTTGGCACTTTTTTGCAGGATCACCCCAAACTTTATGACTTACTCCTCCTACTTTTCGCTGAATCATTTTGTTGGCTTTAGGACTTCTTGCACATAGCCGCTGCTATCCAGTGCTAAAGTCCCTGTGCTCGCTACCCTAAACATGGTGGAATTGGCTTATATCCAATTGGCATTTTAATTTAATTATAAGTCCCTAGTAAAGTACTGCTACCTGTGCCCAGGGCCTGTAAATGAAATGCTACTACTGGCCTGCAGCACTGATTGTGCCACACACTTGAGTAGCCCTTTAAACATGCGCATGTATGTGCAATATAACATGCCATTTAAACCTAGCAAAAGAAACCTTCTCCCTGGCCCAAACCTTCCTTTTTAATACATACAAGGCACCCTTAGGGTAGGCCATTGCCTGCCCATAGGGCAGGGTGTAATGTATTTGAAAAGTAGGACATGCACTTTTAAGTTTTTAATGTCCTGGTAGTGAAAAACTCTTAAATTCATTTTTCTCTACAGCAAGGCCTTTATCTCCCATAGGATAACATTGAAGTTGCCTTATTACATTTTATATATGTGTAATTTCCAATTTGGAAGATATGCCCAGATCATGTATGGTGTCTCTGGAATCACAATTTAAAATACTGACTTATGGTGAAGTCGGGTTTTAAATTGCAATTCTGAAAATGCCATTTTTAGAAAGTTGCAACAATTGATGGACAGAATGCAGAACAATGTCATACATTCACCCCAGTACAGAGATCTGGGCCTAAATCCATCATTTTTTTCCTCCCCATGCCATTCCAGTTTGAACCCAGTCATTTGCAAATCAGTCTTGACCCTGTGCCCAATAGGAACAGTCCAGCCCGAGCTGCCAGGCCAGGTCCTCCCCGGACTGGAAACAAGCATCCTGGGACTGGTTTTGGGGGTTCACCCCTCATCAGCCAGGATAGCTTGACTCCAGTGGCATAGAGAGCACGGAACCCATGTCTGGGCATAACCATCCCACTCGGGGTGACAAATGCAAAAACAACAATTGATGGACAGAATGCAGAACAATGTCATACATTCACCCCAGTACAGAGATCTGGGCCTAAATCCATCATTTTTTTCCTCCCCATGCCATTCCAGTTTGAACCCAGTCATTTGCAAATCAGTCTTGACCCTGTGCCCAATAGGAACAGTCCAGCCCGAGCTGTCAGGCCAGGTCCTCCCTGGACTGGAAACAAGCATCCTGGGACTGGTTTTGGGCGTTCACCCCTCATCAGCCAGGATAGCTTGACTCCAGTGGCATAGAGAGCACGGAACCCATGTCTGGGCATACCCATCCCACTCGGGGTGACAAATGCAAAAACAACAATTGATGGACAGAATGCAGAACAATGTCATACATTCACCCCAGTACAGAGATCTGGGCCTAAATCCATTTTTCTTTTGCTCCCCTTGCCATTCCAGTTGGAACCCAGCCATATGCAAATCAGTCTTGACCCAGTGCCCAATGGAAACAGTCCAGCCCGAACTGCCAGGCCAGGTCCTCCCTGGACTGGAAACAAGCATCCTAACACCCCTCATCAGCCAGGATAGCTTAACTCCAGTGGCATGGAGAGCACGTCCATCATCTGTGTGTATTTTTAGAAAGTTGGCATTTTCTTCCCTTAGCCATTTGGTGCCTGTTGCCTGTCTCTGATCACGTGCCTGGGTGTAGTTGGAAGTTGGGCTTTGTGTATTCCTCATAGACAGCCACACACTATAGGGAGTTTAGGTGTGACTGGTTTGGATGGGAGGGAGGAGGTGGGCCATGCCACACTTACACTTGAATAGGCTATGTCCTGTCTCCACACAAAGGGCTGCATACCCCCTGTAGTTGGTTGGAGCCAGGGCAGGGAAGGCAGAGCCACTGCACACTTTAAATGCATACCTCTAGAAGCTTCTCCCTACTTTAAAGGCACTACTGTGTATGAAAGAAGGACCTCAGACACCAACTCTTTAGTACACTTCTAGACCTGAGGATACTCTGCCAGGATGAAGGACTACTGTGCTGCTGAAGAACTGCTACTCTGCTGGACTCCTGCTCTGCTGTGCTGACCTGCTGCCTTCCTGCCTGAGTGAGAAGGACTAGACCTGCAGCTCTTGAACCCAGAATCGAGAGTGACTCCAACTGTGCACCGCATCCTCAATGCCCAATTCCTTATCGCAAGCCCAATCGGCTGGATCCTCGACGATGATGCAGGCCCTCGCATTGTAGCCTTGCCACATCTTGGAACCTATGAATCGCTTTAGCTGCACAAAGCATCTTTAATGCAGATCCTCGCAATGCTCTGCAAACCAAAATTTAAGGTACTTTGTTCAGTTGGCCTAACTGGGTCTCTATAGCCAGTTCACACTCTGTTGTGGTCATTCTTAACTTGTGACTTTGTTCGGGTCTGGCACGACCAGATATTCACAGTTGGCGCTTTGCGCTTTTTGGCGCTATTTATACCTCAAACTTTAAAAGACAATATCTCCGGTTCTACTAATTGGATTTTTGTTATTCTGGTCTTGTTTTATTTATTCAAATCTGCTCTATTCTTCTTACTTGGTGTGGGATCTTTTTGTGTGGGTTGTACACTGTTTTACTGTTTGAAGTGTTGCACAGATACATTGCCTCTAAGTTAAGCCTGAACGCTGTGTGCCAAGCTACCAGGAGGTTGAGCACAGGTTAATTTGGAGTTTGCTTGTGCCTTACCCTGACTAGGATTGTGGTTGCTGTGTGTCCAGGGCTCATATCCCAGTCAACCAGTAACCCAATTTCTAACAGCTGCTCTTTGACTTTAGGGTACTCCTTGACAAATGGTAAAAGCCTCTTCTCACACTCAAATCATACAGGTCCAAATGTTGTGTGCTATCCAAATGTGGACAATGAAATGTAAAATAGCAATGCCATTGAAGTGTATTCTCTATTAAAATTGTCAACTATGAAAATGAGTTTAAGATAGAGTAGTCTTTCTTCACTTGTTCGTGCCAGTGGTAAGTCTGTTGGCTAAGCTTGATATCTGTTGGAGTCAGTGAATACATATTTGAGAGGCCAGGGTAAACACCATGAGTTTAGATCTGCAAGACAACAATTGGTCTTTCTAGGCTAATATTTTCCTAATGTTTTTGAGTTGACCGAAGCAATAAGTGGACATTGTTTCTATTTGGTAAATTAACGCTAAGATTACTGTCATTTGGGAAGCTGTGCTCCCTCACCTTCTATTAATGCATTGAAACATATTCTGGGTAGAGGCTAGAACTTGGAACATGATATGATGTTGCAGTCTCATTTGATAACTGTTCCTATCTTGTTGATGCTGATTTTGAAAAAAGGAGGACCTGATCCAAGAGTTAAAGATCTCTACCCAGGATGATGGCTGGTTTGTCGAATCCCATTTATTCCGGCTGGTATTTTTCAATAATCCACATGGTTGAGAAACATCAAGCCAAATGAACTGAAGAGGATCTGTAATGGTACATTGAAAGTATTTGGCTGAGCAATACTTCTTATCCTATTCCATGTGATTGTAGTTGTTATGATGACTTTGAAATCTCTTGGAGCCATGATCATATAAAAGGCCTTGTGCCTAATCCCTTCCTTGCCCATTCCTAGGGAAAACCTTACAAGCTAAAACCCAACTGCTAGTGGACCAAACTTTGTCAATTGGATCAAGGGGAATGCCTCAATAAATGTGCCCATTTTCATTTAAACGACTCCCCAACCAAAACATTATCTGCTTAGGGCCTGGATGGCTTATCCAATCTAGGATACATTTTAATATGAATCCTTTCATTTATCATAGTACCCTTTGCCTTCCCAGGCAGCCACAGAGTACTTCAAAGGAGGCCTTCAAAGAAGAAAAGATCTTGGATTTTTCCAAGAAATTTGGTAAGAGGACTGAAATATGAACATGTGTGTCCTACCAAGCCTTCCAAGCATTTTCTTTGCCTTCATTTGGCTCTTAGGAATATTTGGTTAAAAAGTCATGATCTTGTGATCAGTGTCAAAGGCAGTCATAGTTCTCTTATTTATTTAAAGTATTGGGTACTCAGCCTCCATCTGTTTCACTCGGTCAACCACCTGCATATTGGAAAAACACGGATTCTCTCAGATGATCTTTCCTCACCCCATAGCTGTAGTCATTCATTCCACTCTAACTTATTGCATATAATTGCTGGACTGGATAAAGGGTTCCTGCTGGAATGCAGGATGATAATATGGGTCCAGGTCAGAGGAGGTGTTAATGGTTTTTTACAAATATTTTATTGGAATTTTCACAAGTAAATGGCCATGAAGAACACAATAGAAATTTAAGGACTTATTGATGGGATTTGTCACACCTACTGAAGATGAGATCTAGTAGTCTGCTTCCATGACCATGCATGTTCTGCACATAACCTGCCCATAGGCTTGAAGAACCTGATCCTTTTTTGTAAGATCTTGGGGGCGGGGTTCATGTTTATCCTCACCTCATTGGTCATTGCTCAGTGATGGAATGGAGACGCACTTACTTTTAAGAGGAGCCATTATAAATTTAGGCATTCATATACGCTTGTACACATCCTACTGTAGCTCATTTTCCAGTGTGGCAGTTGATGGAATCTAGGCGTGCCACTCCTACCAAGTCCATTCCAGGAAAGCGTCAATGTGGTTGGCATAGTTTCCATTTTCATACACATATCAGTTAAGACTGCTGATAGTTCTTTCTGACAGGAAAGTTGGTTATTAGTAGGTGGGCATATATTTACCCTCAGCTAGGAATAATACCACAATCACTAATGGGTCCAGTCAAGTCTCCCAAAGCAGATTGGAATCAGCTGTAAGGAGGTCTGTTTGGCTTCACTTATCCATCCATAATAAATCAAGAGTATTACAAAGCAGGGCAAATCACTGCTTTGCATTACTCTGGCCCAGAGGGAGACATTCCATGGGTGATGCATGGGTGTTCCCATGCAAAACCCATGGATTATTAGGTATTTCCACATTTACCATAAGTGGTAGACCTGGGAATGTGCCAAAACTGCTAAACACCCCCAGGGGAGGCATAACAAGGAGAAATAGCTTTATTTCTCCTCATTTTTCCTCTTTCTATGTGTGCTGCATTTTGCAGCACACACAGAAAGAGATAAATGCCTCAGGAGATTGGTTTTTTCTGGAATTTGCCCCTTCCTGCACAAAAACAATTGTGCCTGCAATGCAGGCACCGTTGCTCCATGGTGCATGAGTCCCTGAGTTGGTGGTAGGCAGCATATTGTGCGCCAGTTCTAGGAGCAAGCAGGAATGCTCTGTATTATGTTAAATACGGCACATTCCTCCCCTTTTCCTGTCACTGTGCTGCATTGTGTGATTTCTTCATATATATGTTCCTAAATTAGTAAATATTAAAGAGTTGAAAATATGCTTTTATGTGTCATCAGCAGCAAAATACAGTGATTGCTGTTGTTGAAGTGACTTGGTGAAGCAGAAGGTTTCTGATGAGTGGGCCAGATCACATTTGGAACTGTCCTTGAGAATCTTTTGGAATTTGTTTTTCACATTTAGGTTTTTCTGCTGCTACTTTGAGTGAATCAAAGCATTCTGTATAATATGAGGCCCTGATCTTGTCATAAAATTATATTAGATTACATAATTTACATTGAGCAGCGAGGATAGATTTTTCATTAAGCAGGCATTGACAGAAAAGTAATAGCATTTTTGAAAAGGGCTAGTTAGCACAGGATTGAAGTTGGAGAGCTATTACTCAGCAATGTACTGATACTTATAAAATGTTTCTGTCTCACTTCTACAACACAGAGTGTTTCAACAGTAAATCAATGTCGGTTCAAAGAGGCACAGATTTACACCAGTTTTGGCTGAACTCTTAGCATTGTTTCTATTCCCCTTGCCTGCTAAGCTCCCAAAGCACTAGAGCATTGCAATTCTACACTAACATGAGATTTCCAACACGTTTTAGCCTTTACACCTCAATCCACAGTCCCTAGTCCATGCCTTGCAGCATCACAGTGCCTCACAGTGATCACCTTGTAGTCCCCACTCTGTCTGCAGCCTCGAGTTCTCACAAAGGGGAGATCATACATCAAGGCATATACCTCAATATTCAGCCCCTCGAAGTACATATAACCACACACCCACTGCCCCTAGTTTTGCACTGGAAGATTGAAAACCAACTAGAGGAAGCAGACAGCCTCTCTCTCTCTCTCTCTCTCTCTCTCTTTCCCTTCGCAATGGCGGAGGAGCGTCACCCCACTGGCTCAGAGCTAGCAAGAGAAAAATAAAACGATATCTTAGTATCGTTTTATTTTTCATTTGGTGGCTCCTAGCCAGCCTCTACAGGGAGGTGCGGGCCGTGGCATGGGAGGGGGAAGGAGGAGTGCTATGTCCACTTTTAAGTGCGCATGTATGTTTGGCTGGCCGTCTCCGGCCGGCCAAACACACATGGCCACTTACATTACTCCAACTGGGTTGTATTGAACAGCCGGGCTAGAAAAACCCCACAGACTCCTTGTCCTGAAATAGAGCATCTTTTCAGCCACTCAGGCCAATCTCCCCAGCGAGGGGATTGGATGAGAGTCAAATGCTTTCCCAGGGATTCCAGAAACTGCAGCAGAGGAGCGCAAGGCAGATGTCAGCACCAGGTAAGTTTTTTTTATCATTAACCCTCTCTCCCCCTGCTGCGTGCTCCCCGCGTGCTTCCCGCTTGCCCCCTCTGTGCTTCCCGCTGGCCACCTCCCCCCCACATCCCCTCCACCTGCCCTGCCGTTATTTTATCGTGTTGGCCGCCACTTCTCTTTCCCCCTCTTTCACTCTAGCCCCCCCCCCCTCTCTCTCTTCCTCTGTCCTCACCCAGGCACATATTTTTGAGACTCAGGCCCAGAGTTACAAAGACCTTAAAATGCCATTGCACCACGCAAGGCAACACAAGGGCTGGCTTCAGTGAGATTTACTATGCAATGCAGAGCCACCATGCGTGGCTCTGTGTGGCATAGTAAATCTGTAGTAACGCAAGTCAGGGCAAGTCACTGCGTAACTCTGCACTGGGAAGGCATCTCTAGGTGGAGTGTGGGTGTTCCCTCTCACCCACCCATGGTTTTTAGCACATTCCCAGATCTACTTAGACTAGTAAAAATGGGAATGAATTGAAATGCTATGCCTTTCCAGGTTAGGCGTAACTAGGAGAAATATCTTTATTTCTCCTTTTTATTTCCTTTTTGTATGTGTGTTGCATTCTGCAGCACACATAAAAAGTGGAAAATGCCTCTGAGAATTGATTTTGTGCAGGGAAGTACCTTTCCAGGACTAAAACAATCCTGTCTGTAATGCAAGCACCCTTGCACCATGGCACAAGGGTGCCTGTGTTGGCGCTTGGCTGCACTCAGCCAGCGCAGAGGGAAAGCAGGAATGCTCCATATCCTAGAAGATATTTCACATTCCTGCCCTCTCCATTTGAAGCAGTGCAGTACAGTGCAACCAGTTGTCTTGCTGCATTGCATCAAATCTATGTGAATGTGCCCCTAGATATCCTTCCAAGGGGTATGATTCCAGGCTCATGTGTAGAGGCTTTGCGCTGACCTAAACCATCTTGGGTTTAGCACTCTCTGAAAGAAATGGGAGGCACAACTAGATGCAGTTGTGTGTACCACTTGGAAGGTTGTGTGAGGCATTGTGTAAAAGCATTATGTCCCAACTTGTGGTGGCACTGCCACACCTTTCTTCCATTGTTAGCAGTGCACCAGGAAAAACAGTTAAGATATACAACAATTTATATATGAATAAATAATAACACATGGGCCATATGTTCCCCTTTTTAAGATTCTGCAGCGGGTACGACATGATGCTCAAATAGAACTTTATATAAGATCACCAGTTTTTTTAACATGGCCTTTCTGTCTTTGTTTATTTTTAATTATCAGTCAGGGATCATCGAGGCAGCTGTAGACTATTTTTTAAAGTGTTTTTTTCCCTTGTATTTATTGTTTTGAGTAAGTACAGATAAGGAAAAAAAAATACCAGTTATGTTGGAAATGGCCCTTTTTGTGCAGGGTCACCCCCAAACCTTTTGCCTTCCTCCTCCCCTTTTTCTGACCTTGTTTATGTTGGTTTTAGGACTCTGGGCACTATACCACTGCTAACCAACGCTAAAGTGCATGTGCTCTCTTCCTAAAATGTGGTATTATTGGCTTATCCACAGTTGGCATATTTAATTTACTTATAGGTCCCTAGTAAAGTGCACTATATATGTCCAGGGACGGTAGCTTAAATGCTACTAGTGGGCCTGTAGCACTGATTGTGCCACCCACTTACGTAGCCCTCTAAACATGTCTCATGCCTGCCACTGCGGAGCCTGTATGTGCAGTTTGACTACCATGTCGACCTGGCAAGTTAACCCTTTTGCCAGGCCCAAACCTTCCTTTTCAAAACATATAGGTCACCTCTCAAGGGGGTCCCTGGACAGCCCCAAGGGCAATGTGCAGTGTATTTAAAAAGTTGGACATGTACTTTTAAGTTTGACATGTCCAGGTAGTGAAAAACTCTTCAATTAGTTTTTATCTACTGCAAGGCCTATCTCTCCAATAGGTTAACATTGGAATTGCTCATTACATTTTATAAATGCAATTTCCAATTGGGAAAAGGTAGGTATTTCAATTTTGGTATCTCTGGACTCCCAATTTAACTCACAACTTATGGTAAAGTAGGATTTTAAGTTGTAAGTCTGAAAATGCCGATTTAGAAAGTTGGCATTTTCTTACTTTAGCCATTCTGTGCCTCTGCCTCCTGTCTCCAATACATGAGTGGGGTGGGTGACAGCTGGGCTTTGTGCATTCCCTCTAGACAGTCACACACAGAGGGAGCTTAGGTGTGCCTGATGGGCCATTCACATCCTGATGGGCCATCACCAGGCTGATGGGCCATCCTGGGCAGGATGGGAGGGAGGAGCTGACACTTGCACCTGAATAGGGCTGTACATGTCCCCACAAAAAAGAGCTGCGAACACCCCTGTAGTGAGTCTGGGGCCAGGGCAGGAAGGGCTGGGACCTTGTGCACTTCAAAGGCCTCTCTTTGAAGTCTTCCTCACTTAAAAGGCACAACTGGGTATAAGTACTGGACCTCTGACAGCACCAACTCAATACACTTCTGGACCTGTGGATACTCTGCCAGGATGAAGGACTGTTGTGCTGCTGAAGGACAGCCACCCCTCTGGACTGCTGCTCTGGTAGAACTGCTTTTCTGCTGTGCCTGCCCTGCTGCCTTCCTTGCCTGGTAGTGAGAAGGGGTGGACCTACATCTCTACATTCCCAGAACCAAGTGACTCTAAGGGCTTGCTGGCTTGCCTGCTGTTCTGAAGTCTAAGGGATATCAGAGACTTCATTCACCACTGCTACAGTTTCTGAACTCTGCCACCTATGAATATTGCTCTGACAAGTGGTGCCAATCTGGTCCTGGGCCTTTTGAAGTTGGCTTTCTAGCTGCCTCTGACAAAATCCACACATTGCCGTCTTTGCGCCTGTCAGAACCGACGCATTTCCTTCAATACGACGCATCACAGTTTCGAGGACATCGCAGCACCGGCTGCGTGGTTTGACAACGACACATCGCCTGCAGTCCTAAGGATCGACCCAAATGCATTGCCTCCCACCGCTCCTCACATCTTGCTCCTCACCATCGCTTCCTCTGCGAAGGAACTGTTTGCAGCGGGCACTGCTCCGACCCATGCTCCATCACGGTGGGCCTGATTTTTTAGATTTTACCCAGTCTAGCGCACACAGATGGCCCCGGATAGTGCTCTATGGCTCTAGGCACTATATTCAAATATACTTTAAAATTCATTACTCCCGTTCTACTTACTGTATTTTTGTCCTTTTGGTCTTGAGTTGTTCATTAAATTAAGCTCTATTTTAATAACCTGGTGCAGATTATTTTTGTGTGGTGTTTTAACTGTTTTACTTTATTAAGTGTAGCACAAATGCTTTACACATTGCCTCTTAAGTTAAGCCTGACTGCCTTGTGCCAAGCTATCAGAGGGTGAGCACAGGTTAATTTAGGGTGTGTATCTGACTTACCCTGACTAGGATTCTGGTTCCTGCTTGGACAAGGTGCATACCTCTGCCAACCAGAAACCCAATTTCTAGAAAGTTATTAGTTGATTTTTCTAATTTTTGTAGAACTAGGGCATTAAAATACTGATCATGCCAGTAAAAAAAAAAAGACATCTATGTGGCAACCCTAAATTATTTCCAAGGCTGGCACATCTGGTGGAGGTCACTCTGTTTTATAGAAATGTGAAGTTGTATAAACAAAGTAACAGATGGCTTACTCACCTGGTCTCACAGTGTACATATTTAGGTAAGTGCATTGGGGCTCTGTACATATAATGATTAAAAAAAACACGAACTAAGGTTGTGAAATCCCATTGCTACAGTTAGTGTTTGGAAACATAATTATGAGTGTATGATTAGCTTCCGGAGTGCATGTTGCACAAATGTCCCTGCTAATGCAGGCCTATGAATCTGATGCCTTATGTTTATCTTTCCCATGAATCATTTGAGAATCAGTCGCATGATCCTTGAGATAAGATGACACAGCTGCTCAGTGTGTGGGGGAGAGAGAGAGAGAGAGAGAGAGAGAGAGAGAGAAAGAGGGGAGAGAGAGAGAGAGAGAGAGAGAGAGAGAGAGAGAGAAAGAATACATAATATGTAGCTGTGCAATATGGTCCTATAGTGCCAATGGTAACGAACAGAAACTCCAGATGGAAATGTAGGACAATATTACACGTTACCTGTTATGTTTTTTTTTATATTGCATGTTTATTTCCCAGTAGTTAGCTATGAAAAACTGTTTTCTGCAAAGTGCAGTTAGCAATGGGCACTGACTGGATTTAGAATGTTTAGGTACATGTTTCATGAATAAATAGTTGATAATATGGTAGACAGTGGTGAGGATTTTTGGGATTCTGTGGCTGAAGCATTTACTGCTTAGTTATGGATGTACTGCATTTGCCAAATTAGTTGCAAAATTTGCAGATTTCACAAAAAAAAATTATTTGAAGATAAAATGGATGAAACTAATACTGCCAGAGAATGTACCACATAATTTCTATTTTTGCCATATAATTTAGAAAAAAATGCGGCATAATCCTAGTAGCCCAGCAATGGTAAAGATTGGCATAGTGGTTTAAGGGATGTCATTATAATGATGAGATCCATATTTCACAGACAACTAGAAGATTTCTCTTTATCACATTTACTGTGAAATATATGTTTATATAACATTGTATTCTATGCAATAAAAGTAACAAGACTTCCAACATATAAATTCAACTGATTAATTAAAGAAATAGAATCCCTACTTTTTAACTCGATAGACCGTCATTCTCCATAGGAACTGGGCTAGTAGTCATGACTGACAACATGGAGAGTTACCTGAAAGAAGCCCTCTGTTATGCTTGTTTTCATTTTTTTTTAAATAAATACAGACACTTAAATATGTTTTTCCGTCTTTATTGATTTATTAAAATCAGTAAAAATGGCAAACTGAAAACTATTATCATAAAATGCAGTGCTGGGCAGGTCATAGAGACAGAGAAGAATTCAGAGTAATTAACTCTATAGGCTGAAAAGTGATTCGTCCACCGAGTGAAGAAGAGGCTGGAGCATCAAGGTTCCAACCATAAATGGAGAAGTAGTCCTGGCAGAATGGTTCCAACCCGAAGATGTGGCTTGTATGGTTCCCATGGCTCCCACAAGGTACAAAAGCCTAATGAAAACAGAGGGGCATATTTACAAGGGGATATCGCCACCAGACTGTCACGTTTAATGAAGTTCTACTGGCGATATGTCCTTCTCCATATTACCAAAGCATAAAGGGGCCTTATTTACAAAAAGTGGCTTAACACCGCCTTGTAAATAAGGCCCCTTTACACGCATCACTTAGCATGAAAGGGGCGTGCAATGGGTGTTGCTGTGGGCCTCCCACCATAACACCCGTTGCTGTTGACGCAGCCCGAGATTTACAAGGAGGTGTAAATCTGAGGCAGCGCCAAAAACTAATGCCATGCAAGAGCAGGCATTAGAATGGCGAAACGAGGACAAATAATTTTATTTCTCCTTGTTTTGGCTTTTCCTATGTGTGCTGCATTCTATAGCACACTTATAAAGAGCAAAATGCCATTAATGATTGTTTATGTGCAGAAAGGGGTTCCTTCCTGCACTAAAACAGTCATTAAATAATGACGATTTGCTACTTCTATGTGTGCTGCATTCTGCAGCACACATAGAAGTAACAAATAATCATTAGTGAATTTTTTATGTGCAGGAAGGGACACCTTCCTGCATATAAGCAATCATTCCCTGCAAAACAGGCACCCTTGCAATATGGTGCAAGGGTGCCTGCGTTGGCACTAAGCAGCTAAATTTAGCATGAGCGCTAGGTAAAACACAGGAGTAAGCTGTATTCTTGTGAATACGGTGCATCCCTGCATTTTGAAAATGTCAGAGCGCAGCTCCGCGCTCCTACATTTTCTCGTAAATATGCCCCAGAGTTTCTATTCAAAGCCACAAAAAGTATGGAGGAAAGGAGACTCCCTCTCTGCTTAAGGTGGTAATCTTCTTCAGTGCCATGGGAAGGATATTACAACGCAAGCCACACCTTATCGGGGACAAGGGTACCAGCAAGGGCCCAGCAGCACTCAGCCTAGTCACTAAGGATGTCTGGGAGGAAGACCCAGATGCTCTCAAGCAAATCTCCCGAACTCCAGAAGGCACAAGCAGGCCAAACCCTTATTGGACTTCTTAAAGGTACAGTGCATAATTGAGAAATTGTGGGGGCTGCAGCTGACACTGGGACCATATGTTGTTAAGATAACCATACCATAGGTATCAGAGGGTGCTAACTGCAAGATTGCAACATACCAATCCCCTGGTAGTAATTTGACTTCTTCCACATTGACTGTCTCAGTACAACAGTTTTACACCAGAGCAGCCTGAGAACAGCCTTATGTAGAGTCTGTCAAGGCTGGAGCGCCACCATAAATTGGCAGCTTTCCCACACAACCAGACTTGAGGTTCACCTGGCCTAAAGAGAGTTAGGGAGGTGTCAGGTTCAACTCGACAGGGCCACCTTGCCAATATAAAGCTCTAATCTGACCACCCATCTACTTAAGAACTGTGAGGTCACAGTGATAGTTGGCCCACACTATTGAAGGCAGGGAAACCATCACTGATTTTTACTGCAAGTATCTGCAATGCAATGCTTGGCCGACACAGGCAGGGACAAAGCAGATTGGCTCTCACACAGAAGGAGAAATCTTTCTATGTTTGAGGCCATTTAATTTTTTGTTTAGTGAGAGAGTTGGCTGAGCGGGCACTTTAAACATGATGCCAGCTAACTAACACTTCAGTGCTGTAGATGGAGCAGCTGCAGTGGCAGGTCCCTTCGCAGCACAGAGATAACTACCAGGCAGTCAGGGATCTCTAAACAAGGCAGATGGCCAACTGCCATGGTGGTAGACGCCATAGCTTCGGTTTCCCCAGGCACATCAGTGGAACATCTGCCATTGTATTAATGACCACTGATAAATCAGTAATGGCTGGTTTCCCAAAGCAGTGACTCCTGCTCAAATATAAACATATACATTATTATAGCTCTCTACATGTATTTATAGTATTTAGTTGTGTATCAATTAAGGTACTTTTTCTTTTCAAGTAAAAGCAATTGCAACATGATTGCTGCAACCCGTGGTGGGCTCTTCATTTTGTTTGATTATTTAGTTTGTGTTTCGGCCTGAAGAAGGTCCATAAAAGAAGATTCTGTCATTTCTGATCAGAGTGAATGTGGTCTCCCCCTATGTGTCCATTAAGTCCCATCTTCCGCATCTTGGAGTTAAGCATCTGCGCACAGCTGCAGTGACCGAAGATGTAACCGGAGTTAGCAGGACCAGGAAAGAGTCAGTGCAGCCTCTCCTTGTGGCTCTTGTGCAGATGCATACCAGTGGGAGCTGCGCAATCCCAGCCCCCACCCAGCCACCAGAAGCAAGCCAGTGCATATTTGAAAAAATAACAAGGTGATGGATGGAATACCTGAATTAATCTCAGCCACTGGCATTCGCTCATGCCGCATCCCAATCCATCACTTTTCGCACACCATGCCACCTCAGTTTGGACCTAGCCATATGCAAATCAGCCTTGACCCTGCTCTAATTGGAACAGCCCTGCCCAAACTGTCAGGTTAGGTCCTCCCTGAACTGGAAAACAAGCAACCCAGGACTGGGTTCACCCTTATTATGGGCTCACCAGCAGGGTCAAGACTGATTTGCATATAGCTGGGTCCAAACTGAGGTGATATGATGTGTAAAATAATGATGGATTGGGATGCGGCCTGAGAAATTACCAGTGGCTGAGATTAATGCAAGCATTCCATCCATCACTTTTTTGTATAATTTAGTATGTTGCCTTAAGTGGGACAGATATGCCCAGACATGGGTCACGTGCACACTATGTCACTGGAACCAAGCTGTACCCAGTTGATGAGCCCATAACTCTGGAGGGTGAAACTAGTCCTGGGTTGATTGTGTTCCTGTTCAAGGAGGATTTGGCTTGGCAGTTCGGGCTGGATTGTTCCGATTGGAGCAGGGTCAAGACTGATTTGCATGTAACTGGGTCCAAACCGAGGTGACATGGTGTGCAAAATAATGATGGATTTGGATGTGGCCTGAGCAATTACCAGTGGCTGAGATTAATTCAAGCATCCATCCATCACTTTTTTGTATACTTTACAGTGCATAATTGAGACTTTCTGGTTGCTGCAATAGAATATATGACATGTATGTTGGTTAGATACCAATCCATGTCCATGATAGGAGGTTAGCTGCAAACTCAAAGGTGTGTCAAGAAATTACAATGTACCAATACTCCAATCTACATGGAACAATTTTTCCTATTCTGGCTTCACTGTCAGTTCTATAACCACACCTATGAGAATCTCCTAACATCTTTAGTGTTGAGGACAACCTGTTGATGTCAAAGATGTCAACGTGTCCTCCATGGCACTGAAAAAGAAAATGCTTCTTATTTTACAAGTCAGGTTGTGGGGTGCACAGCATGCTGACGTCACAATAAAACAAAAGTTTTAATGGCAAATCTGCTTTCACTTTTGATTGGTGTTGGGGGCAGAATTCTGTCCCCTGATCACTGATCTCTGTGAGTCAGGCAGTGGAAAGGGACCAATTTCTCTTTTCCTGCGCTGTCTCTCTCTAGTGGATCTCTGCTTGGGGATTACCTTCAGTAGGCAATCCCCAGCAGGGATCCACTTCACTAGATCACCAGGGATAATTTTGAAGGAGGATAGTTGCCCATTGGCAAGGGCCACTGCTTCACCCCACCCAAAGGCAGACCAGTCTTTCTATTCCCCTTGAGAGGCAGATTGGGGGGAGGGGGTTACCCCCAATAGGCCCCAACTGCGGTGTAAAAGCATACCAGGCACCAGGGAATACTTTTTTCTCAGAGGAGAGGCCCTTTGGGCCAGGGCCTACGCCACCCTCAAACAACAGCACAACAGTCTTTCTGCCCCCCACTCTGGGAAAACTCATTTAGTGTTTTTTTTTAGTGGGGCAGCCCCCAAAGGACATGGGCTGTGCTTCCCCCTCCGCTAATCAGTATTTCTGCTTCTCCTGGAGGACAGACAGAGGGCAAATAGGGGGTGGCTGCATATCCTCACAGATTCCGGAACTTTCTCTCACACAAATGTGAGGAAAATGTGTGTTTTCAGCCAAAGTTTGAGGTTTTGCAGGGGCCTCTGAGTAAAATCTTGTGAGATCCACACAAGTCACACTACCCTGGATTCCACTGGGTGTCTTGATTTCAGAAATGTTTGGGCTTGATAGGTTTCGCTGGGCCACGGCTGATCTGGAGCCTAAATTCCGCAGCCACTCAGAAAAAGGGTTAGTTTTTAACGGGAAGTTTGATCTGTCCATGTTGTTTACGTCCCTTTCCTATCGCCGGGGCTAGGTTCACCCACACAAGCAGGGTACCATTCTTACTGAGAGATATGTGGGAATGCTGGGTGGTAGGGACTTTGTGGATCCTCACAGATTCTGGAACTTTCCTTGACAGAAATGTGAGGAAAATGTGTGTTTTTAGCCAAAGTTTGAGGCTTGCAAGGGCTTCTGGGTAAATAAACCTCATGAGATCCACACAAGTTACACCAACATGGACTAGCCCAGCTAACTAGGTTTCAGAAATGTCTGGTATTGGTAGATTTACCTGGGTGCCAGATTAGCTAGGTCCCAAATTCCACAGTAACCTACTGTTGCACTTGGCATTTTTCGCCTCCCGTTTGCTGAATATGCTTTGTTGGCTTTAGGATTAGGTGCAATTTACCACTGCTAACCAATGCTAAAGTGCTTGTGCTCTCCCCCTAATTGCTGGTGCCCTTCCCCCACTAAAGTATCCTTTCAAAATATATCTCAGGTCTGCCACTGCAGCCTGTAGTGCAGTTTTTACTGTCATTTTGACCTGGAAATGTAAACCTTATGTTAGAACCAAACCTTCCTTTTTAATGCATATAAGTCACCCATTAGGTAGGCCCTAAAGGCTCATGGGGATGCATGCATTGGATTTAAAAAGGTGGACATGTGGGTTTAAGTTTTACATATGCTGATATTGAAAATCTCCTAAAGTCGTTTTTCACTACTGTAAGGCCTATCTCTCCCATTGACTTACACTGGGTTACCTTATTACATTTAATAAATGCTAAGTTTATATTGGGAACAGGTAGAGATGTCATGCATAGACTCAAATTAATTGTAGTTTAAAATCCTCTTTAATGGTAAAGTCGGATATTAAGTTATAATTCTGAAAATACCACTTTTAGAGAGGTGCCATTTTCATGTCTTAACCATCTTGTGCTATTGTATATAAAGACCTTAGGCAGCCTATTATTTCAATTTAAGATATTTTAGCACGGAAAAAGCCAAGCAATTCAGATAAAATCAACCAACACATTTTATGACCAAAAATATAAATTTGAAAATCAGAAAAAAATTGATAATGGCCCCATTGACTATGTCCTATTCTATAAGTAAACTAGATCATTATATCCCGTCATCATTTCTTGATAGAATACAGGAATATATATCAACAAGTCATGGAGATTATTTTCTCACGATAATGAACAAAAAGTAACACCCAAAAAAAAGTTGCCTTAGATCGTGGCTGCTTCTTGGTAGGATTGTGTCAATGCGCGTTTCGGCGACCAGTGCGCCTTCATCAGGAAAGCCACAGATATAACCACAAGTACCTGTAAAATAGAACAGATATGCTTGGCTAAACATGTAAGAGAAAAATACTGTTTTCCTTTTATGGAACAATGATAAGAGAACAATAATTAATAAAAATAATCCTATGTTCTAAAAGGCAGTGCGTCTGCCAGTGGCCGGGGTCACATGATTGTGAAGCACACTTCTGTTCGACTTTTGTGTATTCCTCCCTGATAGTGACACAAAGGGGATTAGATGTGGACAAAATGGGTCATCCTGCCGGGATGACTGTGGATGGAGCTATTTCTTGCCCCACGCACACTTCAGCCTGCTTCCAGCACACACAAAGAAACCTGACACTAGTCATTTGTCACCCCCGACTTCTTGGGGCCTTGACCGAGAAAGGGAAGAACTTTCCAGAACCAGATGTGGGGGTAGTGATAGAGCGCAAAGATATTCTGAAAATTGTAGGGGTACCTTATATTCATAGGTAGTCTGTACCCGCATATATTCGTAGGTGTGCATTAATCTTAGTTAGAATTTGTGATGTAATAATCAGTGGTAAATGAAACATTAAGATGAGTTGTGCCATTCAAGAACCGTAAAGTGGCATTTAGAAGGAATTATGTAACTTCAAGGTGCATTGTAATTGTTTAATGAAGTAGTTATATGAAATATAATGCAGTAGATTTAAACGTGCCTCATATTGAAGTTGCACACGCATAGATGATTAATCGTGTTTAATTGTGATGAAATGTAGTGCTTACAGATGTAACATTTTAAATGTGTTTAAAATGATGTTAAAGGCCTAGATGGAGTGTCTGCTCCTTCGCATAAAGAAGGCCTATTCGTTTCCTTATGTTAGCTGGTTTATGTAGGCCCGAAATGTATTTTCCCCTGGTGAGGCTCTCATTTAGAGATGTTCAGCGAAATTCATCTGCGTGCAAGGTTGTTTCGTTCTCATGCATTCATTGCAGGTGCAAGGACATCGTCTTCGTTAGTTAGAATAATGCTTTTGTTTTAGGAGTTAGGTATGGAGGAGATCCGTTACAAAGTCTCCAGGAATGCCGATAATCGAGAGCTGCGCTGAAGAGGCCTGGGACTCAAGGACACTTCAACTGTCGTTGGACCGAGTTCAACTTTTAATGGAAAACTACCTAGACGAGGTGTTTGGCCAGGAGAGGTGTTACCTGGGCGGGCCTATCGAAGGTCCATTTTGTATTAGGGATAGTGCCCCGAGGGAGGAGGCAGGTCAGTCAGCAGAGAGGGCAGATTGAGCAGGAGCTGATTGAGGAGAGGTAGAAGAGCGAAGAGGTTAAAGGAAGGGATCGATTCTTAGGATGGAGACTTAGACGGTCTTTTACAACGTGAGTGCACTTCTGAGGAAGTCATCACGAGCTGACACCTTTTTCATGATCTGGCTGGAAAGGAAGTTAAGTAGGGATGCCCCTTTAGAATAGTGTAGGGATAGACTAACCGATTTCTTTATAGGGTTAATGAAGGCTAATATAGATGTTGGTGCAATCATTGCTTGTCTTGTGTTACTAGAATTGCTCATTCTCTTTATGCTATATCGAATTAGATTGGTGCGTAGGATGGATTTTGTATTAGTGCCTTTGTATTTTTACAACCTTGTTCTGAGGTGTCTGTATGTTCAGTTATTTTTGGTTTTGTAATAAACCCCTAAACTTGGAATTCGGAGTAAGTGATCTTTTCCGAGAATTAAATTGTTTATGTCAAGATTGGAAAGAAAGTATTGTTTCTCCCCTTTACACTTCTCAGCAGGTAATAAAGGTCCAGTCGGCCGAGGGTTCCGGGTAAGTTATACAGTGGAATCCGGCGTTAACAGTAGTATAGGGAATCCCCATACCAGGTATAAATTTTGGACACAGAGCCACTCTTCAGTACACTCCTGAACCTTTGGACATTAAAGAAGAAGGACTGTCTTTCCACCAGAGGACTGCCCGTCTGCTAGCAGAGGACTGCTCGGCTGCTTGAGGGCTGTCTTGCTTTCTGAGAAGAAACATTGAACCTGCTCCCTTCATCCTAGACTAACCTGAGTGACTCCATGGGTCAGTTGACTAGCTTCCTTTTTGAGCTACAGAAGCATAGCAAGCTCCCGAGGCCTTCCTGCAACTGATCAGCTGTCCTGCTCCACTGGGCATGCCTGGACCTGCAACTGGACCTGCCTGAGCTGTGCTGGCCTCCCCAGGTCCTGGTCCTTCGGCTGGCATCAGAGTACTCCTCCCTGCCTAACTGTGTTTTCCATCAGAACAAGTGCAGCACAATACAACATGATGCAGAACCTCACATTGCAGTCCCTTTCAGCTCCTTATCAGAACCAATGAACTGTGATACAAATCAACACAGGACCTCGCATCACAGTTCCTGATGAGCGGCCTCATCGGAACCGATGCAGCGTGACACAAAGTCTTGCATCAATGACATATGGCACTAACCTGGTCCCTGTATCCGCCCTTGCTCCATCATGGTCAGCCTGAATTTAGGACTTTGTCCCAGTCCAGTGCAACCAGATACCCGCAGTTGGAGCTATGTGCTTCTAAGACCTATTTTTACCTAAACCCTTGAAATTACAATCTCCCGTTTGACTGGTTGGATTTTCGTTGCTCTGGTATACTTTTATTTATTAGAATTTACTCTATTTTTCTAAATTGGTTTGGAATTTTTCTTACGCTGTATTTTCACTTTTTTTACTGTGTGTCTACTGAATAAATACTTTACACTTTGCCTCTAAGTGAAGCCTGACTGCTTTTGTGCCAAGCTACCAGAGGATTTAGTACTGGTTAATTTAGAGACTCTTGTGGCTCACCCAGACTAGGAATTTGGTTGTTGCCTGAGTGGGGCTTCTACTCCCCTCAACTAACCGATTTCAACACCCACCTTGAAAAAAAGTGTCAGATTTCAGTGGAAAAATATAATCTGTCCATATTGCATTTTTCTGTCGCGGGCGCTAGGCCTACCCTCACAAGGGTGGTACCATTTTTATCAGGAGATGTGTGGGAGCCCAGAATCGTAGAAGATTTGTTATTACCAATTGGATGTTTATTTATTTGTCGATTCCAAATGTAAGCCAGTGTGCAAGAATGAAAATGTTTTGAAAAATGCCCTCTGAATCACATGATAGTGTGTGCAATTACAAATTCAGATGTGCACAAACAACCAATGTTCCGCACCTCAGTTTCTTATGCACATTTCAGCCATCGTGACAAAAGAATTACAGATGAAAATGTTGTCACAAATGTCTGATTTTCCCTCTCATTTTCTTTATTTTTTATTTCAAGTTATTTGCAATGCAAAAACCTCTAGGGATCTATACAAATGGCCCCTTGCTGAATTCAGAAATGTATTTACTTGAAATGTATACCTTTTGAGGATTATCACTGGGTTTCACATTTGTTTCTATCACAAACTGCAAGCATATTGAAAACACAAAAATTATGAAAAATGGACTACCCCATATCAAAATGCAAAATTGGTGGTAAAAAATGAATTGGTTTTTAATACAACTCGGCTTGTTCCTGAAAGCATGGAAGATTACTGTTGTAGCACAAGAAACCTTTCGTTGAAACCATTTTTAGAAGAAACAATTCATGCTTTCCTGCACAGCAATTATCCTCATTTTCACACAAAAAATAAAATTTCGTTTTATATTTGCTATTTTCTTGGTTCCCTCCAGGGGAATCTACAAACTCTGGGTACCTTTATACTCCCAAGGATGTTGGGAAAAAAGGATGCAAATGTGGTGTTGATACCTTATGTTGAAAACAATTATGAAGGGGTAAGTGTGAAGTACCCCAAAGGCAATAACCACCCATTTCACAAATCTTCCCTCTTGCGCTATTTATTAGTGCAAATTAAGACATATCATTAAACTGTTCACCTCCAGTTCCATATTCAATTCCAACAAACATAATCATATTTTAAATATAGTTCATATACATAATCCAACCTTTGCAGTGGATTAGATAGAGATGCACCCTTGTCTCTGGTAAGGCTATGGATGAAGGCAATACAGACTGAGACAATTATGTAAATCATAAGAAGGACAACAGAGAGGACCAATGCAATTTCAAGAATCTTCATTCCCCAAACTCCAAAAATACTTTTCAGCCAAGTCCAAATACTCCTCCCTTCAAAACCCATCCATTTATCTGTCTTGTGTAAGTTCTTCACACTTTAACATATTTGATCAATGTATTTATTAATTGATGCATAGAGAATTGTTTGCTATGCAAATGCAACATTCTGCACTAGAGACTGTGCAAACTCCACATATTGCAGCAAGGACAGAATTAAGAACAATTCTGTTTTGTAAAATTACAGTTCATTCCTCCTCCAGCTGATCATAAATTAGTCACAGAGCAAAGGCACTTGAGTTGGCAACTGCCCCGTATACTTTGGCAACTTCACCAATCTCATAGATTGATATTCCCACTCCGTAACTTGGGAACCGAATGGCAAAGATAAAGGAAGTGTCTGGAACTTCTCTGGCCAGTCTCTTATAGAGAAGAGGAAGTTTTGGTAGTGTGTCTTATGGCATGTTCAACATAAGCAGAGTAACAGGATCCCGACTAGTCTTTTGGCAACCAGTGCATTCCAACCCTAGGGATGATGGGGCTTATTTACAAGCCCCTTGCGCCGCCGGTGCGTCACTTTTTGTGACGCACCGGCGACACATTTTGCTGCCCCATATTTACAAGTACAGGAAAAGCCACTCTGCGTGGCTTTTCCTGTCCTTGTAAATACGGCCACTTTACACGCAGCACTTTGCGTGAAAGAGGCGTTTTATAGGTGTTGCTGTGGGTGTCCCCACGCAACACCCATGGAACCTGACCCATTTCCAGATTTACAAGAAATCGTAAAACTGGAAATGCGTCTGAAAAATATGTCTCCCCAAGGGAGTCGTAGGGATTAAAAAATGAAGTTTTACAAGTTCTATGTGTGCTAATGCAGCACACATAGAAGTTGAAAAACACCACTTCAGATTGTTTATGTGCAGGAAGGAACACATTCCTGCACATAAACAAACATCCCTGTGACGTAGGCATCCTTGCATCATAGTGCATGGGTTCCTTGCGTCATCGCATGGCAGCTAATTGTGCGCCAGCGCAGGGGAGAGCAAAGGGATCCGTCATATCCTTGTAGAAATGACGCATCCCTGTGCTTTGAAAGTGCCGCAACGTGGAGCAGCCAATGGGCTTGCTGTGCCGCGATGTGGCACTTTCTTGTAAATGAGACCCACAATCTCTAAGCAGTTTCTTGGCTATATTGATTGTATCTGTTCACTGTTCAAGCACATGGGTACTGTTCAATCTATTCAGAGAACATGCACACTATAACCAAATTAAAAGAACAACATTGAGGCAATGCATGTTTCTATGCTGCGAACATCACAGCTTATCCTGTGCCTGAGGGCATAGAGTGGGACAAAGTTCCATACCAGATTATGGGACCTACTGAGACTTCACAATCTTGAACTGGAACAGCTTCCAGTCTCTGGCATATAGCCAGAACCCAATCTTCTCCCTTAATGTTGCTTAGGATGATAGAGGAAACTGTAGAGAAGTTCCTCATTAACCTCATTCCTAAGTCCATTGCTGGTTCAGCTCTGTATTCATTCTGAACCTGTTTAAGTACATCATGGAGAGCTGCCAATAAAGGTGTGCCATGGGTGCTAGTGTAAATGCATGCAAAGATACTTCCTCATGTGTTACACTCCTCTACAGGTGGCACCATCACACGAGAAAGACACATAGATCCTTATTACGAGTACGGTGGTCCTCAGGACTGCTGTACTCACGGTGGCGGTCCCACCACCACCACCACTACGGGTCCGCCTGCGCCTCAGTATGCTGGTGGTGCCGATGCCGGCACTGCCAAGCATATTATGAGTTAGCTTTCCAACGCCCTTTTCATGGTGGTGAGCCCGCCATGAAAAGGGTGGCAGAGAGGCAATGGCCCCCGGCTGGATCTGGGCCTGGGGGTGCATGCAGAGGGGCATATGTTCCCCTGGAATTGCGTCCTATGAGAAGTTGGCCTGGTATACACACCCCCACTCCTGCAGGGTGTGGCGCTGTCACAGCAGCGGTCTGCTGTTAAGGCTGTTAAGACAGCTGCCACCGTTAGACCGCCGCAGCACTACCCGCCTGCCCTGGATTACACTTGTAATCCAGCAGGAGGGTGCATAACAGGTTTGGCGGTCCTCTACTTGGTGCAGCGGTGACCGGCCAACAGGAGGACCACCAAACTCATTATAAGGGGCATAGTCAATATTCTATGTTTGTCTTGGGGTGTAGTGTATGGATGCACTGCTTCTAACTGGTTGGTCTTACAAGCAACCCAGAAGGTCATTTCACCACTCTTCGTGGGGCGCTTTTACAATGATAGCATTAATAGTCAATGGACTAATGATTTGCACTTGTGCAGAAGCAGCTGGTCCCTCTGAGAGAGCAGGTCAGGCGCTTAAAGTACCCTGTATAAACTGTACGAGTCTCCTGTATAAGGCAACTGTATAGGTTAAAACCCCAATCACCTCAGCACATGCTAGGTTGTGAAGGTGAGGAATCGGTGTGGTGCCAGTCAAGACCAACCACGTAGCCCCTTTGTTGCTTAAGGGACCCAAACAAACATTTCTGTACATATGTGGCAATTGACCAGCAAACCAGTTCCTGTGTTCCTGTTAGGTCAAAGGTATTTCCAAATCTTGGCAAGCACTTTTGTGTGCTAGCAGGTCTACCGCTTTGTAAGCAAGAAACTGCCCTGAGGCTGCATCGATAGGTTCAAACTTAATTCTTGAATACAATGTCTCAAAGGCATACACTACATGTGCAGCCATTACAAAAATAACTGTGCCCCCCTTCATCAGGGACACTTTGAGCTTTGAGAAGCTGAGTGACTGCTTCCCCCTTCCCAATATGTGCCAACATGGTGAACGGATTTAATTGAAATTGGAATCAATGAATTAGAAAACCCACTGAATGGTAAATTAACCTTTTAAAAGTCAAGCTTGACCAACCCACGGAAACAGGTGCTCCCTTATCCCCAGTAGGAAGTAGCCATGATTACTATGGACGTCTCTGTAATGACGTAATAATAGTTCACATGTGTATTAAAAGTGAAAGAACTACTCAGGACAAAACCATAAGAAATGAGTCCCACGATGGGCACCAACTGTTGCATAAATTTAGACTTTGGGGTAGTTCTACAAGGTTTGTTTTCCCACCCACGGCTGGTGCAGGTGAACTTGGTTCAATGCACCAGTGCTGAATGTGAAAGACAAGTTATTGTAGCCCTGCAGAACCCCACCCAATACATAGTTGAAGAAGAGTTTTTGCTTTTGGGTTACTAACAATCCCTGCAACAGGATCAGTGGCACAGTGATAACAAAAATAAGCCTGTTTTGTTCTTCACAATATCACACACATTGCACTAAGAAGAATAAACACTTCTAACTAAAAGCATTTATTACAACAGGGCAAACCTTTTTCTCAGCACATCTGAAATAACTACATTGGATATCATAAAAACAGCAAGAAGCCAGAGAAGAATCTTCTTTCTATCAGGGCAGAACAAATTTGGCAGTTGGATAATATCTAGACAGACAATTAATGTTCCCATTCTGACAAAATATGGCTCTCAGCTTCATTGTACTTCAGGAGATGAATTATTGGTTTGTGCATCCGAAGGTAAGATCAGTTTACAGGTTGACACAATACCCTATTACTGTAGTTTTCTTAAGAGGTTCCAGGATCCTCTATGAATTGGAAAAGATGCTCTTCTGAGTATTTTGCCGAATATTATGTTATATGCGTTTTCCCTGTTCCTCTCATTCCACATGTTTTAGCACAAATGAAGAGGGACACGGTGAAAGTAACTAGGATTCTCTCTCATTGGCTGAGAAGACAATGGTTCACTCTTCTACATCAAATGGCAGTAACAAAGGAATGGATTCTTGTATTATTTACCTGTCTTCTGTATCAGTCTCTTCTTCCTCTGACCACCTCCTGTCAGCTGAAGCTTTCAAATTGGAGGTTGAAAGAAAAGGGCTTTTGAACCTTGGTTTATCACTTCCTTACTGTTAGACCTGTAAGCCTTAGGGTGGTCTTCTCCCCAACTTTTTGCCATCCTCCTCTATTTGTTCTAATTTCGTTTTTGCTGGCATTAGGACACTGTGCACCTTACCACTGCTAACCAGTGCTAAAGTGCATATGCTCACTCCTTAAAACATGGTAATATTTACTTATCCCCAATTGCCGCATTTAATTTACTTATAAGTCCCTAATAAAGTGGTACTACATGTACCCAGACCATATAAATTAAATGCACTACTGGCCTCCAGCACTGATTGTGCCACCCACTTAAGTAGCCCTTTAAACCTGTCTCAGGCCATTGCCGAGCCTCTGTGTGTAGTTTTCAACTGCCATTTTGACCTGGCAAAATAAACCTTTTGCCAGGGCCAAACCTTTCTTTTTAATACAAATATGTCACCCCTAGATCAGGCCCTGGATAGCCCAGAACGCAATGTATTAAAAAGTAGGACATGTACATTTAAGTTTTACATGTCCTGGTAATAAAAAAACTCTTCAATTCTTTTTCACTACTGCAAGGCCTATCCTTCCAATAGGATAACATTGAAGTCGCCTTATTACATTTTATAAGTGCAATTTACAAATGGGAAGAGATAACCATTTCATGTTTGGTGTCTCTGTCATCCTAATTTAAAATCCTAATTTATGGTAAAATCGGATTTTAAATTAAAATTCTGAAAATGCCACTTTTAGAAAGGTGGCATTTTTTGCCTTAGCCATTTGGTGCCTGCAGTCCGTCTCTGGTCACATGACTGGATGTAGTTGGCATTTTGGCCGTTGCACTTGGAGCCTGGGCAGGGGAGGTAGGGAATTTCATGCACTTCAGAGACACTGTCTAGAAGCTTCTCCTACCTTCCAGAACCAAGGTACCAGGGTATGAAGAGGGGACCTCAGACACCAACTCTTCAGTACACTTGTGAACCTGTGGATACTCTGCCAGAAAGAAGAACTGCTGTGCTGCTGAAGGACTGCCACTCTGCTGGACTGCGCTCTGCTTGATACCTGCTTTGCTGTGCTGACCTGCTACCCTCTTGACTGGGTGAGAAGGACTGGACCTGCATCTCTTGAAGCCAGAACCCAAAGTAACTCCAAGGGCTAGTTGGCTGGCCTCCTGATCTGAAGCCTCAGGGACATAGCAGGTTTCTAAGAACCTTGCATCTGCACCTGGACTCTGTGCATCTGCATCTGTGAATCTACTCTGTCAAGTGGTGGCACCCTAGTCCTGGACTCTTGGAAGTGGGCTTAAGGTGCTTTTCCAGCCTCTGTGGAACCCATTGGAACCAACACATCACCTCTGCTGCGCTGCGCAGCCCTGAGCAGAACCGACGCATCTCTGCTGCTGCGTGGTTTGAACCCATCACAAAGACTCGCACCACCGCCACAGCCCGCATCGCCTTTGGAACTGCCACTGCACGAAGCATCCTTGGTGCAGACCCTCGCATCTTTTGTCGACAGCAGCCTCGACAACAGACTTCCCATTGCAGCCTCACAGCTCTTTGAAACTGACGCATCTCCCTGACTTTGCATCACAAGCACTGTCGACGGGATCCTTGACATCAATGCAACATGATCTTGCACTGCAGCCTCGTCACATCCAAGAAATGACGTATCGCCTCGTCTGCGCGACACATATTCAGCGCGGATCCGTGCAACGCTCCACAACCCAGGCTTTAAGGTACTCTATTTAGCGGGCCTAACTGGGTGCCTATAGCTCTGACCCACACTCCATCACTGTCGGCCTAAACTTATGAATTTGTCCTGGTCTGGCGCGACCAGATATCCACTGTTGCCGCTTAATGCCTTTTTGCGCTATTTTCTCTAAAAACTTTAAAATTTAATATCTCCGGTTCTACTAATTGGATTTTTGATGTTTTGGTCTTGTTTTATTCTTTTTTAAAATCACTATATTTTTATACTGCTGTGTGGCCTCCTTTTGTGGTGTTCTTTCACTGTTTTACTGATTGAAGTGTTGCATAAATACATTACACATTGCCTCTGAGTTAAGCCTGACTGTTCTGTGCCAAGGGTGAGCAGAGGTTAATTAATTTAGGGTTTGCTTGTGACTTCACCCTGAGAAGAATTTTGGTTGCTGCTTGAGAATGGTTTCATCCCTCTCAACTGTTAATATTGGAAAAGCCAATGTCGATGTACACAGTGATACATGTAAGTATAAGAACAAGATCGCATCATTATTATCGAATTCGTCGTCATGAACTCTCCATAAACCCTACTCAGAAATACCTGGTCAGGCAGGCTCTGCGATCTGGGCCTGAGGTTATTGATCGACAGGTCACAGGTAGGGTGGCACATAGCCGGCAGACAAACACGCGAGCAGGAAACCTAGATCACTCAGCGACAACACAATGCTCCAGGGAGATTGGCCCCAATAAAGCACACATGGTCATAGGGGTGCATGCATTCCCAAAAACATCATAAAGTCAGATGCCACACCAAGTTAAGAACACACAGCCAATCAGAACAAAACAAACACAGTACATGCAGCGATCATGCACCCCTCGTGCTGGATATCTAAACACGTTACCAACTGGCCCACATTGTGTCCACGCAAGGTTGAGGCCCACCTGCACTTGTTGTCAGGGGCCTTATTTATGATTCCAAAGAGAGGACCCGCATTCTTTACCAAAAAGGATCGATGGAGGCTGTTTATTATATACAAAACCGTGATGTCTGCGGGTCTAAAACCGCTACCTAGAGCTATGGTAGCATGTGTGCCTATAGTACACGAAAGACTTTGCCTACACAGGAAGTCCTAACTAAAGGACGGAATCCCATCACTCACCGAAGTGACATGCTTCATCATCTGGGATCTCCTCCCGGCTGTAACTCCTAGTACAGCCGAGGGCTAAAACCCCCTCACTGTGAGGGAGGAGCACTGGGATGTTTTTGATGTTATCACTAAATAGGGGCTACTAAAACCCAAGATGAAGAGCTGCGTATGTTATTGAGTGATGAGCGCAGTGCAACCGATTGTGGAAAAGTGAAAAGTGAGCTAAAATTAGCTAACAAGAGAAAAATACTTTTATTGGTTATCTCTTGTTGTTAGGATTAAAAACACTGCTGATGCAGTTTTAACATAATAACTGCAAAGTCGGTCTACATGTTTCAGCTATCATGACCTAACAAGTGTCTAGCTTTCCTCAGGACCTAGATGTTGTGTGCTACTGCATAATGTGTGTTCAAAAAAGGTGTAACTGAAAAAATAAATAAATGAAACAGATACAACCTACGACACCAAGTATCTCTACTGGAGGGGCATGGTGTACTGGTCAACCTGTGTAGAGAAAGAGAGATGAAAAGACATCAAGTACTTATGTACTATTAAAAGTTATGCATAAGTCAGTTGAACTCACTAACTCTTGAACATTAGATATCAATGGAGACTTACCCGTATATTACGAGTAAGGGACCTCACCTCACCTGGCAACAGCTCAGGACATGAGGCACCGCTCTGAAAAAGAACAGAACAAAAACCAGTGACAGTGACAGACCCAAATAAATGGTCTAGACTGTTTGCAACAACATACTGTGACTACTAGAAAGTCTTTGTTTAAACAGGAAAAAACAGGTAAAAACTACATGCAGTCTGATGATGGTGTCAAAACAACAGGTTAAAAGTAGATATAACGCTTAATGCAACTATAAAGTATCTATTAGCCATGTTACTGGATAATAATCTGATGTAAAGAATATCCCTATGAGGCTAAGAATCTTGCGAGGGGGTAACTTCATTATTACAAACAGCCAAACTATACCCCGTGTGTATTTTCATAAGTCCGGGCATGTAACGATCTATAGTGAGAGTGCATCTATTTTCACGCTTATAATAGATCCATTGTCCGTGAAGTTGGCTTTAAGCATTTGTACGTACTCACACATTTACACTTGTCGATCGCTGCTCAATGATTTCCACATTCAACAATGGGCAACTTTATTGTCCTAACGGGCTAATTCACTACCCATGTATTCCCACGACTGCTGAACAGTTTTGTTGCGCTAATCTTTCTAGGATAGGTCTTTTGACGTTGGGAACATACTATCCATGTTTACGCATGCAAGCAGAGCTGTTCAGCTACGAAGTCTTCATAATTTGTTTCATGATTCTCCGTATCGAGCGAGAGACAGTTTGCTTTGTAATGGGTAGACTACATTACCCAGGATTCCTTGTTAACAACCAGTAGTTCTGTTACATCATTCCTGAGCGACTACTGAATGATTGACATGGCAAAGGCATTTCCTTCTACGTATAAAGCGGGGGGGGGTAGGATCCTTACACGGTGCCTCCGGTTGCAGCTTTGAAAAGCCCGGGGTACCGACGGAGAGGTAAGACCTCCCCTATTTGGCCGCCCGTAGCTTCGCAGGTTGTTAATAGTGTCACGTTTTGCTGCATAAGTAATGCGAGTGCGTTTGTCTGTTTGATTGTATCCGAGCAGTTTTCTGCTCGCATACATCACATCATTCAGACACAGCCGGAGGATTAGATTGAATCTAATAACCATTTATGAGGCGACTGGCACGTCTCATTAAAACTGACGCTTTGTTTATGCATGTGTTGGCCGCTTTAGTCAGCAGTTATATGCTCCTTACGATATACCATTTGGATATTTTCTTTTGAAATGGTTGCGGTGTAACTTTTCCAATACCCTTTAGAGGTGTGATGTCTGCGTAGTAATTGTCCGCACTTGAATTGTTTTGAATCACAGACAAAGAGGTGTTTTGTACAGGGTATGTCTTTGTTTGACTTAGAAGGACATCTCTGCATATTACCCCAGCACAAACTTGGACATACAGTTTACATGAAACGTAGGTCCTTTCTTTATACTGTAGCATACAGTTTACATGAAACGTACGTCCATGCTTTTCTTTACACCGTGGCAGATAAATACCATGATTAAGGCGAATTTCGTCATCACGCATAACACTTGTGCCACAGATTCTTAGCCTCATAGGGATATTCTTTACATCTGATTATTATCCAGTAACATGGCTAATAGATATTTTATAGTTGCATTAAGCATTATATCTACTTTTAACCTGTTGTTTTGACACCATCATCAGACTGCATGTAGTTTTTACCTGTTTTGTCCTGTTTAAACAAAGACTTTCTAGTAGTCACAGTATGTTGTTGCAAACAGTCTAGACCATTTATTTGAGTCTGTCACTGTCACTGGTTTTTGTTCTGTTCTTTTTCAGAGCGGTGCCTCACGTCCTGAGCTGTTGCCAGGTGAGGTGAGGTCCCTTACTCGTAATATACGGGTAAGTCTCCATTGATATCTAATGTTCAAGAGTTAGTGAGTTCAACTGACTTATGCATAACTTTTAATAGTACATAAGTACTTGACGTCTTTTTATCTCTCTTTCTCTACACAGGTTGACCAGTACACCATGCCCCTCCAGTAGAGATACTTGGTGTCATATGTTGTATCTGTTTCATTTATTTATTTTTTCAGTTACGCTTTTTTGAACACACATTATGCAGTAGCACACAACATCTAGGTCCTGAGGAAGGCTAGACACTTGTTAGGTCATGATAGCCGAAACATGTAGTCCGACTTTGCAGTTATTATGTTAAAACTGCATCAGCACTGTTTTTAATCCTAACAACAAGAGATAACCAATAAAAGTCTTTTTCTCTTGTTAGTTAGTTTTAGCTCACTTTTCACTTTTCCACAATCGGTTGCACTACGCTCATCACTCACATAACATACGCAGCTCTTCATCTTGGGTTTTAGTAGTCACTATTTAGTGATAACATCAAAAACATCCCAGTGCTCCTCCATCACAGTGAGGGGGTTGTAGCCCTCGGCTGTACTAGGAGCTACAGCCGGGAGGAGATCCCAGATGATGAAGCATGTCACTTCGGTGAGTGATGGGATTCTGTCCTTTAGTTAGGACTTCCTGTGTAGGCAAAGTCTTTCGTGTACTATAGGCACACATGCTACCATAGCTCTAGGTAGCGGTTTTAGACCCGCGGACATCACAGTTTTGTATATGTTGATTGGGGGATTATATCTGCGCTGGTCTTTAAACTTCCCTCGGACCCTCCCATCCTGGTTTGTATTCTTGGCTGTTTATTATACCCAAAGAAATGTATAAAATCCCGTTCAGATTGATTGTACTCTGAGACCGTCCTCAGACCCGCCTCTGCAACTGTGCTCCCGGCTGAAGTGTTTAATTAAACTAACTGTTCCTGTTTTGCCAAACGCCTCTTGTCTTTTGTTTTTTCAAGGTAAATTCACATTCAAGCAACACAACGAGTAACCCAAGTTCTTACACATGCTCTCTCGAGGCAATGCTCCCTGAAGAGAGCCAACAGAAAGTCTTATAAGCATCACTGGACTTACTTTAACAGGTGTTTTCAGGCATATCCAGTTCATCAAGGCTGTATATAATCCCGCTCCAAATTCTTGAAATTGGTTACCTACAAATGTTAGTGGAGTCCAGTAGTGTGTATTACTTAATTCTTTGGACAAATATTGGTTTGCCCCAAATACAATATGTTATGTTAAATTGTACATTCCCCCACTGTGGGTATCAGGAATAGTACTCAACAGACAGCACGTCCCCACGGTAAGCAAACATTTCCATATCAGCTGGAACATTTGCTCACCGTTCAGGCATGCTGCCAGTTGACTACTATTCCTGTTTCTACAGCACGGATTGAAAGGGGTTTATCTGTTTCTACCCTGAAATTGCAGTGGTCATCTTCCAGTGCATTTAGCAACCATGAATTATCTGTCTTTGGTGGCATTTCTTATGTCTTGATTATTTAAGAGATATAAGTTATTAAGATCAAAGGTGATGGAGTTGTAGTCTTCTTGGGAACCTACCTCTGGCTCTAGCATGCTTACAGGACTCCCATATTGAATCTTTGGATGAAGTGACATAAGCATTTCTAACTCTAAAGGTCTTCTTGTTTGTAGCAATTACAACAGCCAGGAGAATTAGTGAATAAGGGGCTGCTGCAAGTAGGTTCCGCCCCATCTAGAACTCCAGGATTTGTTTTCCTTTTTTATTCAGCTGGTTTTGGACCTTTACTGTGGGTGAGTCTTACTACCCAAGTCTCACTCACGGTAGTTGGACTGTGCGTGTTTACTACCAGTGTACGCCTTTTAAAATGAGACTGCTGTGACGCAGCTAGGGTAAGGGGCACTGGGCTGGTTACACATGAACATGTGTACACACATGTGTGCGCACAGGTGCAGGCTACATGTGAGAGACTGCAATCATGCACAGCATAATAGCTGCACACAGGTTACAAATTTAAACTGCAAATTTGACCTGTCAAAATACCCCATTTGACAGGCCTAAACCTTCCTTTTGTATATTATTAAGTCACACAAATGTAGGTCTTATTGCTCATAAAGGCAGGGTACATGATATTTAAATGTAAGACTAATAGAAATTAATGTTGAGCATGTTCTTAGAGCTTAGCATCTGTAAGGGGAGGGAAATATCACGGGTGGAATGGAGAAAACTGTTAGAATCTCCTAACCCATATCGGAATGTAGGAGGTAACTTGAGCGCAATGAAGGCATACAGCCTCTTGCATTGCAGGGATGCAGCACCTTTTAAGATACCTTGTATCGTCCCCTCTCAAGATTCCGCTTAAAGATGCATACTAGCGCTACAAAGTATCTGAGCTGTAAAGAGGTCATTTTGTAGTAAGAATGATTCAGATCTCTTTCCACAGATGATACCTTTTAACGCTAGTATGTGCCTTGAAGTGGCCATCTTGAGAGAGGATGATACAAGGTATCTTAAATCAGCCTCATGCACATCGACCTGTCTCTTTTAGGATTCATTCTACCGCATGGCAGAGAATTGTGCCAGACCACAGTTTCCCTACAAGGTAAGAGGATGTATGCCTTCATCGCACTTGGGTTACCTCCTGCATTCTGAGTCGGGCTTGGAGATTCCAACAGCTTTTGCATTCTGTAGATGTGAGAAATTGGGATGTTGGTTGAGTGGGTGTGTTAACTCTGCTCAAGCAATAGCCACAGTCCCTGTCAGGGTAAACCACAAAAGTCACTAAATACAAAACTAGAAAATCGCACATCAATTTAGAAAAATACACTACATTTTATTAAACTATTTGACACTAAAATTACAAAAATCCAATCAGTAGAACTGTAGACATGTTTTTTTAAGCTTAAGGAAAAATCTTGTGCCTAAAAGATCAACGCGCCAACTGTGGACATCTAGTGTTGTGACTCAGCTTAAAGTTGAAAAAGATGGCTGACCGTGATGGAGCGCGAGTCGGATGCAAGAATTGGACTGGCCCAGGTCATCACTTACCTTTGGACTTAGAAGAAATTTTAACAGAAAGTCTCTGACAAGGTAGAAGTGTAGCGGAGCAAGGTTTCAGGCGATGTCTGAGGAGGCTTCATGATCAGGGAGCCGCGGGATGAAGTTGTGATGAAGATTCCCATATTTGGACTTAGGGTCATATTTACAAGCCACAATCGATCTAGGAACGTCACTTTTATCGATGTTCCTGTGGCGATAGGGGCTTTGCCTTATTTACAAGGTGTTGTTAAGCCACTTAATGCGGCTGAACGCCGCCTTGTAAATAAGGCACCCTTTCACGCAATACTTAGCGTGAAAAGGGTGGGCAATGGGTGTTGCGGTGGGCGTTCCACCTCAACACCCATTTATTTTAATGCTGCCCCCTTTTAACAAAGGTGGTGTAAATAGGAGGTAGCGCCAAAATTAAAACCAGGGAAAACCTGGTCTTAACATGGCTAACCGAGGAGAAATGCTTTATTTTTCCTCGTTTTTGCTTTTTCTATGTGTGCTGCATTGTGCAGCACATGTAAAAACAGCAAAACCCCATGAACGATTGTTTATGTGCAGGACGATGTCCCTTCCTGCACATAAACAATCATTCCCTCAATGCAGGCACTCTTGCACTCTGGTGCAAGGGTGCCTGCTTTGGCGCTAGACAGCTGACTTCAGCGCCATCTTTTGCAGATATGCCCCCTAGTCTCTTTTTGGAATTCGAAAACCATCAGCAGGATGAAACTGAAAGCTGTAGCTTACGAGGGTGCCATGAGGCCGGATACCCCTCCCGAAGGACCGCAGAACAGAATTTACTGTTGCGAAGAAGAATGTAATGGGAGCAAAGCTTCTGTAACTTGCACTGCTTGCACCGCAGATAGAGAAGGATGGGGGTCAGTTTACTGGGATATTTTTGATCCGCCTTATTTCACATTTCTTTACACAATATATTTATTAAGCAGCCTACCATTTGGAGTCCCTCCTTTTTTTGCTGTCTATACAGCATGAAGGAGTTCTACAGCTGCCTATCACGCTGAAGGACAGTACTTAGGTGACCTTTGGGAACCTGAAAACTCTCACCAATTACATTAGGTGGGCCTCTTTAAATCTTTTTGTGTCTAATCACTATTAACTATTACCAGTGCATGTAGACCCTGTCAGATGTTCTAATACTTACAGTCAATCAGTAGGGTCAAAAAGTTGACATATATTTGGTGTAAGTGCTGTACCCCACAGACTCGCAAAGAATATGCAATGTAATCCCTAAACATAAACCTGACAGAACCATACCAATCTGGGAAGGGGCACCACCAATGAATGTCCAACAGATTGTCGGGGGGGGAGCGGCATGGAGTTTGTCAACAATATAATAGGGCATGATAATAAAAAATCTTTCACAAAGTAAAACAATGTGGAATAAAGAACTTGATTGCTTACATCCAAGGGGTGTTAAAGACTGTCTTGAACTAGCTTGTCATTTTTTATTGTTTTTATTGTAAACTGATTTCTGGGTGGGATCCAATAGGGTTAATTGCTGTTTAATTATTCTTTTTGTGTGTCAACATTTTTTTCAATCAGAATCCTTGGAATCTAACAATTGTAAAAAAAGCCTTTTTTGGGGGGGGAGGGGACTCAACAGAAGATCTACATTGGTCCAGCAAAGTGTGTGGGGCAAAATATATTGAATGTTATACAGTGTAGTACAGGGTCAGACTGGTACAGAAAATAGGCCTTTCACCCGAAATAAAAGTGGCCACATTAGTGAATTAGATGTCCCATGTTTGCAAATTGGGACAGTTTTGAACCTGTAAAGGCATGCTGTATAATTGTATCGCAAGGTATGGAAGACTGCATTGATTTGAGTTTGCTGAAGGCAACACTTTTTTTAATATCTGGAAATACAACAATTAAAAACAGCCCAGCAGACCATAAAACCGGCCTAAAACCAACAGTAAAATCAACCACATACTGACCTATCAGACCAGCCCTGCAGGCACTGCCTGAATACATTATAGGCCTGTCCAACCTGGTGTTGTATATGATTCTTTGACCCTGTACTCATTTACCCTCCTGCTTTAGAGTTGCTCCCTGGAGGAGGGTGGGCTGACTGGTGTCTTCCTCATATGGGTAATTGTTTCTCTGGGTAGTTGCTCATACTGGGTCTTGGTGATATGGGTTGTGCCTTGCCACTATTATTGTTCTCATTTGGTTCAAGACTGGGTGTCTCTACTGCAGATGGGGGCACCTGTCTCAGTTGTGTGTTGGATTCTGTAAGCAATTGGGCTATTGGTTGACATTGGTGGAAGCCCCACTCATGCAACAACCACAATCCTTGTTAAGGTGAACCACAAAAGTCACTAAATTAGCCTGTGCTTTACCCTCTGGTAGCTTGGCATAAAAGCAGTCAGTCTTAAGTTAGAGGCAATGTGCAAAGTATTTTGCAGCAGGCAAACAGTAATAAAGTGAAAACACAAACCAATTTAGAAAAAATTTAATTAATGTGAATAAATATAATTACATAAAATCAAATGAAATCCAATCATTAGAACCGGAGTAAAATAGCATCTAAAAGATCAAAGCACCAGCCACAGGTATCTGGTCATGAGAGACAGAGGCCAAATCAAAAGTTAAGACTGAAGGTGATGGAGCATGTGTTGGAAGCACCAGGTGGACTGGGCCCAGTTTTGGCTTACCTTCGGACTTAAAACATTTTCAGAAGAAAAGTCCAGGAGAAGTTTCAGAAGAACTGACAGAAGACCGGGACCTACCTGCCAGCTGATCCGCCCAAGATGCATCGCCAGTTGGCCCTACTTTGTGGTAGCTCCCGCTATGTTCTTCTCTGCAGGAGCAAATCCTGTTCAGTGGGACCTCTTGGCGACAGTATCTAGCCTTGTGGAGCCCTGTATCAATCAATCAATCAATCAGGAGTTTGTTAAAGCGCGACTACTCACCCGTAAGGGTCTCAAGGCGCTAGGGGTGGGGGGGGTGCAGGTTCCATTCCATCAAGGAGGGGGTCTGTCGAAGAGCCAGGTTTTGAGGTTTCTTGCGAAGATGGGGAGCGATGTTGTCTGTCTGAGGTGGAGCGGAAGGGCGTTCCATGCTTTGGCCGCGAGGAAGGAGAAGGAGCAGCCTCCCGATCTGGTCTTTCTGGTGCGGGGGACCACGGCGTAGGAGAGCTGGGCTGATCTTAGGGTCCTTTGGGGTGCGTGGAATTTGAGTCGGCTGTTCAGGTATGCTGGTCCGGTGCCGTGGAGGGCCTTGTGTGCGTGGGTGAGCATCTTAAAGGTGATTCTCGCCTCGATGGGGAGCCAGTGGAGTGTGCGCAGGTGCTGGGAGATGTGGCAGTGTTTTGGCAGGTTGAGGACCAGTCTTGCGGCGGCGTTCTGGATGTTCTGTAGCTTGCGGATGAGGTTTTTGTTTATTCCGGCGTAGAGTGCGTTGCCGTAGTCGAGTCTGCTGGTGACCAGGGCGTGAGTGACGGTCTTTCGGTGTTCGAGGGGGATGCATTTGAAGGTCTTACGAAGGAGGCGGAGGGTGTGGAAGCAGGAAGACGAGACAGAGTTGATCTGGCGATCCATTTTGAGTTCGGAGTCCAGGATGATTCCCAGGTTGCGTGCGTGGTCTGTGGGGGTTGGCGGGTTTCCGAGGGCGGGGGGCCACCAGGTGTCGCTCCAGGCGTCGGGGTTTGGGCCCATGATGAGTATTTCTGTTTTGTAGGTGTTTAGTTGTAGGCAGCTGTTTTTCATCCATTTGGCGACGGCTTCCATGTCTTCTCGAAAGTTGCGTCTGGCGGTGTTGGGCTCGTTGGTTAGAGAGAGGATGAGCTGGGTGTCGTCTGCGTAGGACACGATGTTGAGTCCGTAGGTTCTGACGATGGGGGCAAGTGGAGCCATGTAGACGTTGAAGAGCGTCGGGCTGAGGGAGGAGCCCTGGGGGACTCCGCAGGTGGTAGGTTTGGGGTCCGAGAGGAAAGGGGGGAGTCTGACCCGCTGCGTCCTGCCGGAGAGGAAGGAGCGGCTACAGCCTGAAGCTTCATTCCAAAAAAAGTTTCCAAAGGGTCTCTCTTTCTACGCTGTCCAACTTCACATAGTTAATGATGTTGACATAGAGGGGTAACTGCTGAATGATGATGTGCAGTGTTACAATCTAGTCTGAGCAGGATCTATCATTGCAGATGCCAGCTTGCTGGTTTCGTAACTGAGCATCATCTTGTTCCTTAATTCTGCGTAGGATGGCTCTGTTGAACACTTTGCCTTTGGTTGATAGAAGAATTATCCCTTTGTAGTTTGCGCAGTTACTCAGGTCATCTTTCTTCTGAATCCTGATGAGATATCCAGCCTGATGGCACCTTTTCCTCTTCCCACATCCTTCTAAACATGGGGTAGAGCATGTCTACTGATGTTTCAATGTCTTCCTTCAGTGCCTCTGCAGGAATGTTGTCAGGTCCTGCTGCATTCCCATTTCTCAGATGTTTGACTGTTGCGGGGATTCTGCACATACACAGAACTATGTGCAGGAAAACAGCACCTCTGTGTATAGGGGTTGTACCTTCCTACCACCTTAGTACCCAAAATCCCAAAACCGACTAGCTATAGTGTCTCATTCATTCTCCTACATAATCACGAAGCTACAAATGTTTAGACAACCCAGAACACAACATTGCCGACTCTCTCAGGAATCGCGGTAGACACACCCTTTCGCTCGTTCACTCGTAGTTGTCCACAATAAGAATGGTCAGAGACACTGTTATAGTTCAAAATGTTTATTTTAACTATCGTGCTCTCTAATGCAGTATACGAGCCACTACCAGCAGCGAAATGCATAAACCTAGAACAATTAGCATTGTTACAATTCCATAGAATATAAAGGAGGATGTCATCATATACAGACAGTGGAAAAAGGACTATAAGGCCTAACCACCCTCCCCTTGGTAAGGTCAAGTTTATTATATAAAGGAAGATCTCTGGGCTTTGTCAGCAGACCCCATACCTTAGTGCCTAGATGGTAGCTTTACATCATAGGAACAGCATAGCTCTTCTCCCTGGAAAGGACCATCTCCAAGTGTGTGTTAGAACAACATGCATCCCTGTAATATCAAAGCACGAGTTTCCAGTAGTGCAGTTGTGTTAGCATGGTTTGTCTAGATGCTAGGGACTGACCAGAACAGAATAACAAGGGGCATTGTTTATCGACCTTGCACATCGTGTTCAGACTAAACTCCAGGAACAGGCAGAGAACGGAGAAAGCAGACAGTTCTCATGTGAAAGCCATTGACAGAGTCTTGCAAAACAAAGTCATATAGTAACGTGCGCAAAAGCAGCATCATGGCAGCAGAGCTCATGCTAACTTGGCAATGTCGACAATGACCCTAATGGCCATATAACACCCTCCCCTTGGTAAGGTCATAGTATATAGACAAGAGACCAAAACAGATTTCAAGGGTAAGCAGAGTTCAAATACGCACGAAAAGATTGGAAAAGATTTGAAAAAAATAAAATAAATAATAATAATTTTTATGTTTTTTTAAATTTTTCGTTGCACGGAAAACGTGACTAATATGGAGGTGGTGAATCCATCAAAGTACGTAAACCTAACAATGCAATTTGTTCCAAAAGGTCATACCTATCGTTCAATCAATCAATCAATCAGGGGGTTTATAGAGCGCGCTACTCCCCCGTGAGGGTCTCAAGGCGCTGGGGGGGGGGAGCAGCTCCGGATCAGTCGAAGAGCCAGGTCTTGAGGTCCTTCCTGAACGTGTGCAGGGTCGGGGAGCATCTTATGTTCACAGGGAGCTCGTTCCAGGTCTTGGCTGCGATGTAGGAGAAGGCTCTCCCGCCTGTTCTGTTTCTGCAGATGCGGGGGCCCTCTGCCAGGGCGAGGACGGCGGAGCGGAGGTTCCTCTTGGGTACGTGGAAGGATACTCTCTCGTTGAGGTATTTGGGTCCGATGTTGTTGAGGGATTTGTAGGCGTGGGTGAGGAGTTTGAAGGTGATCCTCTTCTCGACGGGGAGCCAGTGGAGGTCTCGTAGGTGTTGAGTCATGTGTTCGTGACGCGGTGTCCCGAGGATGAGTCTGGCTGCGGCGTTCTGGATGGTTTGGAGTTGTGTAGAAGGGTTCGATTGATTCCGACGTATAGGGCGTTGCCGTAGTCCAGTCTGCTGGTTATGAGCGCGTGGGTGACGGTCCTTCTGCAGTCGAGGGGATCACGTTGAAGGTCTTGCGGAGGATGCGCAGGCAGTTGAAACTGGTGGAGGCGACGGCGTTGATCTGGCGGTTCATGGAGAGGGAGGAGTCGAGGATGATGCCGAGGTTTCGTGCGTGGTCTGTAGGGGTGGGTGGGTTCCCGAGGGCGGAGGGCCACCAGGTGTTGTCCCAGGCGGAGGTGCAGGGTCCGAGGATGAGAACCTCGGTCTTCTCTGAGTTCAGCTTCAAACAGCTGTCTTTTATCCAGTCCGCCACATTCTTCATTCCTTCCTGGAAGCAGAGTCTGGTGTCTTCGGGTTTTTTCGTGAGTGAGAGGATGAGCTGGGTGTCGTCGGCGTAGGATACAATGCTGAGCCCATGCTGTCTGACGATGGCGGTGAGGGGGGCCATGTAAATGTTGAAGAGCGGGGGACTGAGCGATGATCCTTGGGGTACTCCGCAGTTGATATCGGTGGGTTCGGAGAGGAAGGGAGGGAGTCTGATCCTCTAGGTTCGGCCGGAGAGAAGGGATTGGATCCAGTCGAGGGCGGCTCCTTGTATCCCCGCGTCGTGAAGTCTGGCTGCCAGCGTGTGATGGGAAACGGTGTCGAAGGCTGCGGAGAGGTCTAGAAGGATGAGGGCCGCAGTGTGTCCCTGGTCGAGTAGCACGCGGATGTCGTCAGTGGTGGCGAGGAGGGCGGTCTTGGTGCTGTGGTTGCTGCGGAATCCAGACTGGGAGGCGTCCAGAATGGAGTTCTCTTCGATGAAGGAGGTCAGTTGGGCGTTTACAAGTCTCTCGGTGACTTTGGCCGCGAAAGGGAGTAGTAGAAAAAAATGGATGCCATCCAATCAAGTAGGCCGAAGGAACAGACGTGTTGCTCATAATCAGATGCTTCCAAAAGCATAACCGGACAACTTGCGTGATATTCGATGAAGCTCCGTCGCAATAGGGTCTGCGCAGCCACACAGATATCCCATTCAGCCAAGACTCCAAGTGCAGCCGCACGCGCCATACTACGTCCATCCCTAGAACAGGCCTGCTCATGGGCCACTAAGGGACCCATTAACTGGTCATAATCCAGGTCCGAACATGACTCATTGGAGAGGCATAAATCCCAAGCCCAGTGGAAGGGGCACCGCTGACAGTAGAACACAGGTTGCACGCAAGTGAAGTAGGCAAAGCAAAACGTTAGTCCATAACTCACGCTAAGCGCCGCTAATGGCAAGCATCCAAAAAGTTGTTGCATTCGGTCACGGTACAGTTGCGATTGGCCTGGCCTGTGCAGTACCACAAGAGGAGCAGCCATTGCGTAGCAGGAACAGAAGCTGCAGGATTCCACCAGCTAGCGCCAGTATTAATGGGAATCCTCCGAAGACGCTGGAAAAAATAGAATGAATAAAGGCCGGTAATACTCCAAATATCGTCTGAAGAGAAGTCACAAGGCCGGCTCCCACAAGTTTATAAAAATGAGCAAGGCCTTGGGTGTCATACGCATTAAATATTTGATGTTTTAGCTCCCCAAAGTGAAGTGGGAGGTTTGTGTTCAGAAGTGACTGAATCTCGCTAGAAGTTCTTAACACCTGCAATTGGAAGGTCTCTCGAGCCGAAGTGAGAGCCACTTCTTGTTGAAACAATAGCGCTTTGAGTCTGCTTCATTTGTTGAAATCTGTTTTCAAAGTTGGAATGGAAGGCCAAATGGAACTATCTACTTTCCCATGCGGGGGCAGATAAAGCACATTGCTACAACAAGTAACACGTTGTGAAACTGTTACTATATACGGGATTCCTGCCCGTAAACCACAGCAGTCATGGTTATTCAAAATAAGATAACTGCCGCTAGTAAGCAATGTAAAAGTGGGAATTATTGCTGGGACGGGACTTCCTTTTAAAAAACAAGCAAGATTAGGTGCGTAAACATTACAAGCGCTGTGCAACTTAACGTGTTTACAAACTAGGGAATGTCCCACTGTGGAATCGCAGTCCTCCCCTGTTAGGAAAACTTCCTTATCCTCCCGATGACATCTGTAAGTGAAAGGTAGGGACCATAACTCATGGAGAAACGTACTTCCCAGGGGTTTAAAGCGGCCAATTGGGAAATGTTTCATGCAAGATTTAAATTGAAACAGCGAAAAAGGGAGAGAGATAACCCCATGAATTAACCATACAGCTGAATCTGTCTCCGCCACAGAGAATGGCAAGTGTTCTAATTGTTCAATGTGTGATAGTGTGTATGTAGCGTCTTTCATGGACATAAATCTTTGTTTATCAGTTAGATTAAATGGCAAAAACAAAGTGGAAGCATTCAAATAATCCCAAGGTACTTTTCCCATTCAAAGAGTTTGTAACGTCCATGCAAACTGCATTACTGATCGCAGTTGATTTTGACCATGATATAACACAGATACATCATTCTGAACAATATCAATAAAAGATGAAACAATATTATCCAAGGTATAAATGCGTGAAGACAGTGTATTAATGCTATTGTCGACCACCGCAAGGACTTTTTCTAAATTTGCTTTGACAATTTGGCGCAGACGAAGCGCTACCTCAATCTGCGAAAGTTTCCATACTTCATTGTAGGCTGCATAGATAAATCTTTTTGTTCTAGGGGTCCTAGGACCTAGAAGAAAATCAGCCAAATTGATGTCACTCGACAAGTGACAAGTGTTGTTTAACTGACGATAACGTTGAGTGTTCCAACCATTGTTGGCACAATTTACCCACCGAATATGTGGTGACCGAATGTGAATGCGAAAAACGTGGATCTGGACTAATCTGTGTGAAACCAGGCGTTATATTATAAAAGCGCAGTTGGCATGAATTTGAACTGGTTGGCCACAGCAACTAACCGCTAGGGTCAACATCAGAGACATTGAAAGTGCCATTTCGAAACAGAGTTTGCAAAACATCGATTGAATAATTTGTGTGTGTGCGCCAAGTATCATATTCTGCCAATGATGGAATGGACGGGTTATTTAAATTTTTTGCAGTTGCAAGGCCAAAGAAAGTAGTTTGATATATTGTATCATTTAAAAATAACATTTGCGCCGGTATTAGGCAGGCACGATGTAAAGCTTCAGTTCCCTGAACCTGCCAAGCCTTAGTGCCCCAAATTGTTTTCAAATCAATGGTAGCACTCCAGTGATCATAACCCTGTGTGGACAATTCAGATCTAAAGGAATTGGAATAGATTAATTTAGTGTGGGTCAGAATAAATTTAAATTGCGACGACAATTGTAATTTAAAGAAATAGGACTCAGGATTGGACGTGTCCTAATCTGTGAAATAGGTGAACTTATCCCTAAGTGTTTTAGAACTCCCTTGTAAAGGAGTTGGACAATGTTCCCATTGCGTGTAATTAAAAACAGGTCTAAACGTGTTTGTTTTGTGTAAGTAATGATGCCCATAATGTTGATAACAGAATAAATCAGCATAATTGGCAGAATTTAAATATAAATCTTCAGCATCAAAAGCAGCATAATACTTCAAATCTGAAAACAATGAATGTACTGCTTGTACATCCCAATCATCGGAATGTATGTATGGTGTTACCACGTCTCCTAAAGACACGCGAAACACATATGGTATCTTGAGGACCTCCTTCGGACCATGGATTTCGAAAGCTACTTTATCCCAAACTATGCCATCTGCAACTGGGAAAGCTGAAATTTTCACAAGGGCTTGATCACGTTTCATTATATGGGACGATGTATGAGCGGCCAGAATTCCATCGACCAATTTGACAGCAGAGCGTTCTGGCAAATAATGACCATTGGTGAGCAAGAAAAATACTGTCACGAATCCAATCGACATAAAAAGGAAAATCAGGAGACGTATCAACCAGATGTACGTCCAGGGTGGAACCAGGTAAGTCTTTTTGAACCAAGAGATGAAAATACTTGTTTTCGTCGGTGGAAGTGCCAAAGTGGAAGACGAGGAGGAAGAGTCATAAGAGAAGCTCGCACGATCCCCAAAATAACCGTTTGCTCCCATATTCATCAAAGGCGGTAGGGCGGCATCATCTTGTTGTTGATGAGGACCGTTCGATACTTCACTATGGGATTCTTCCATAGGATAAGTATACTCGACTTCTGCGTTGGAAGAGGATGGAGTCAGGACAGGCAAAAAGTCAATAGTAGTTTCCATCTCACCCTCAGCGATACGAGGATGAGTCGAAGAGGTTGAATGCACCGGATTCATACAGATAGCTTTGCATGAAACTGCAGGAGTTACACTATTCAGAATCGGCCAGACGGTGTAGCTTGACATTGTCCACAGAAATGTATCTGTTGTCTTTGCGACCAGGCAAAGGTGGTAGAATCACTGTGGTAGAATCACTGTACGAGTACCCTTCAATCCAAGAACTGGGACCGGTGCACGATAAGAGGGACCAAATTCTTTCTTGTTCTCCAGCTTTTCTCGTACCAGATCTCCAATCTAAGGAAGCCAGCCGGCGACCGGAATCAGCATTGCTGTGTCATTGGAAGAGGGCAAATGTTCAGTTGCGTAGCTGTCATGGGTCTTTTGTAGGTCCTGTAACATAGTAGAATGGTTATCTACGTCAAAAGTTGCGGCAGCCGCCACAACGTCTAGACTATCAAGGTCTGGCACAAACATTTTAATGCCAAAGAGCATTTTGTATGGGGTCCGCCCACCCAGAGATCTTCTAGAGAGATTATTGAGTGCACGTTGAACTCCATACAAATAGGCCAGCCAGTTCCTGCCAGTACCTAAGACCCTAACTGTCAAAGATTGCTTTAAGTCACGGTTCATCCGCTCCACTATAGAATTGCCCTCAGGCCTGTATGGAGAGGAAAACTGCACCAGCACCCCCATCGACTTCATCGCATCCTTGTACGCCTTAGAGGCGAATGCTGGACCTTGGTCAGAATGGAAGGTGCCACAGGCAAACATCCCGACAAAGATACGCAAATCTCTAATGACATTTTGAGCCTCAGCACTGCGTTGTGGCCAAACCCAAAGAAATCTAGTGCACGAATCAACAGCAACAAAGATGTATTTATATGCTGTATCAGAAGACAATGGACCGCAGTGATAAAGATATACACAGCCAAATGGCTGATTAGAAATACATAGCTGTGTTTGTGGTGGGCGTGAGACCGTAGACGGTTTGATTTGCTGACAAATGTCACAAGAAAGTACGTAATTACGGGTTTGTTTATATAAACCACGCCACCAATAACGTTGCTGTAAAATGGAGACAGTCGCAGACACCCCGGCATGCGCAGAAGCCATGCCCTCGTGTGCGTCAATGATCAAAGCAAGTCTGCGGTCCATGTTGGGAATCAGCCGATCCCCAACTGATGGAATTTTAGCATAAGGAACTTGTTCGGGAGATAAATGATAAGAATACTTCGAAGGGAAGCCCTGCGGATAAGCAGTCCCATCCTTCGTAGCAGCTACAGCTGCCAGAATGTCATTATCTATCTTAGTCATGGATTTTGTAACTGCTGCAACGGAACACGTGGCTACTGCAGATTTGGCCGCCTCGTCAGCCAAAGAATTACCAAGAGCATGTGCTCCCACACGCTGATGGCCAAGAGTATGTATAACTTGTGTGAGGGGCAGACGTCATTTAAGTTCTGCCACTCGAACCCAAAGCGTTTTATGCTTGGTTGCGCTGCCTTTAGAGTCTCGATAGTCATTTTGAGACCAAAAGAATAAGTTGTCATTAAAAGATTGAACACAGTAGTAAGAATCGCATACAATAAGAGTATTCACATTAGGATCAGCAGACTCAAGAGCTAGAACAAGAGCACGCAGCTCCGCCAATTGTGCTGTACAGTCTCCAAGTGCCTGAGTATGCACTATGGAAGACTTAAATTCTCCATTTACAATTGAACCAGCTACAATAGCGCAAGCTGCTGAATAAGCGTGTTTGGACCCGACGGCCGGTTGAGCCGAGCCATCAGTGTAAATGATACATTTGTACTCATCCAAAGGAAGCAACTACAACGGAGGAGGATGAACGCTTTCATACTGTAAAAACTCCTGTGTCTGAAGAGCAGGATCAAAGATAAACGTGACATCAGCCAATGTCAAAGAAGTAGCCCATTGTATCCAACGGGGATGTAGTGCCTTAGAGTTGGTTACACTTGCCTTAGGCACTCCTTCTAAAGCAGGGAAAGGCGTGACCATATGAATGCGTTTTCCTTGCGCCAGAGAGTGTTCTTTCAGAATCGCCATTTCGACCGCCGTCAAAACTTTTTCAACATTCGAAAAACGCATTTCTGCCGATGTGTACAAATGTGATTTGTATGCAATTGGTACTGTGTCTCCCTCATTGAACGTCAAGTAAGTGAAACCCACCGTCCCCGGTACTATACGTATCACCAGGTTCATGGTATTATCACGCATCAACAAGTAATTAGTTGCAAGCATATCTGATTGCAAAGATTGTAGAATAGTGGTATGTTCCGGAAGCCAGCTGGCAGAAGAATATGTTGGTTGTATCAACGCATAAAGCGGTTTGATACGCTGGGCATAATCGGGGATGTATGTCCTTCTGAAATTTAAAAATCCCAGCAAAGACTGAAGTTTCTTCAGCATAGACGGAGGTTGCAATTGTGCACATTTCTCCAGAAAGTGGGGGGCTAACCCCCTACCTTCATTATTTAGCTCATAGCCCAAAAAGAGCACCGCAAAATGAGCGATGTGTGATTTAGCAAAATTGAATTTGTATCCGTAGTCGGCAAATGATAAAATGATGTGGTCGACTCGGACAAGATGCGGCATTAGTTCATCGTCCGTCAGATAAATATCATCTACGTATGAGAACGCATCTGGATCTATGCTGTGTAATAAAGACACAACACGCGCAGCAAAAGCCCTGGGGCTGTTCTTATACCCCATAGGCAAGCGCGTACATTTTTTCTGATTTCCGACGGCGGTGAATGGTGTCAAGTCACGGCTCTCAGGAGCCAGATTATGACTGTAGAAACCATTGGATATGTCCAGTGTAGTTTTGTATTTTTTACGAACAAGGTTGTTCACCAGCGCAGAGCTGTGTGTGTTCTGTACCGCAAATGTACGACAATGACTATTCAAATTTCGATAATCCAATACAATGCGATATGAACCGTCAGGTTTTGATACCCAAAAAAGAGGATTATTCATCGGTGATACACAGGATTCAATCACTCCCTGATACTCCAACTGAGTTAGAATGTCACAAACGGGAGCCTAAGCCTCTCGTCTGATTGGATACTGCGGTTGTGCCATAGACCGTAATGGTATCTCATGTGCCGGTGAATCAATATCCCAGCCCACCTGATTACGGTACACCGCTGGGTCAAGGGCCAAAGAACACTCAGCTGCATAAGCCTTTGCATGTTCCTCAGGGACGTAATGCGAAAAACTCAGAAGTATCAAGTCCTCCCTTCTAGAAGCGGCTAGCACAAATGGTGGAGGCCAATCTGCCTCCGCCAATAAAATGTTGTATGAGGAGGTAAGATTTCCCCAGAAAACCGCTGTGATTGTACGCTGTATATCACCTTCAATTTGGAAAACAATCTCATAGAGTCTATCCGGGGGGGGGGCAATCCGGGTATCTGCTGTTTCTACTGTAATAAATGTATCAGTTGCTCGCACCTCCAGACAGGGACTCAGTGCCTCCCGCACTATGGTAACCTCTGCTGCGCTGTCGAGCAGAGTCACTGCCCATGTCCAATCTAGGAGCCGCGTTCTCACCGTCTGAGGCATACTTCGCTGTAAAAGCGGCAACTTTTTTCTTCTGATACGGGAGTCAAAAACGAGGCAGTTCCTCTTGTTTGGCTTTAACGTCAAACTGTCGAGGGTGATCCTGTCCCTGCTGTGTGGTCGGACCTTTGCCATGATCCTGGAGTTCCCCACCACCGACTTGAGAGTCCGATGTGTTCTGTAAAGAACGAGGAGAGCGCTGATCAAGGACTTGAAATTTATCAGGAGTCTTAATTTTCGCGTGGTCGCGCAAGTCATAAGTACACTCAGAAGACTCAGGTGTCGGTGAACCAGCACGCGAACCCTGCTTCTGTTGTTGCTGCCCCTGTTTTTTATTCCTCCAGTTCTTTTTAGGAAAGAACGGGCGCCCATCCTTATCAGTCTCGGCTTTTTGATGAGTTTGAGATTGAGTTTGCGTTTGAGTAAAACCCTTAATTCCCAGACTATTGCGCCCTAAGGTTTTATATACTTTAGCAATAATATTTGCCAATTTGCGCTGTTTGTCTGCGTCTGCCACAGCCTCCAAGCGTTGTGCCACTTGCAAGCTTACAAGATCACCCTTAACATTAGCAAGGATCATATCGGAAACAATGTCGAACACCCCCACCAGCCTCATCCCTAACTCCAGAGCCGCCTCGGCCCCATGTTCATTCTGAACAAGTTTTATCACGGAAGGGAGTACGGTCATTGAGGGGGTGCCAAAACACATTGAATATACCGCTGCAAACACTCTACCCCAAGTGTTACAATCAGCTAATTTGGGAACTATTCCTTTAGGTAAACTCATGGTCAGGATCCTGTGTTTCTCCACAGGCGTGGTATTTGGAAAAACAGCTTCGAGTTGTCCAAATTTTTCAGCAAGCCAATAAGGAAATTCATCCTTATTTTGCAGACGCTTGTCCATCACTGAATTAACCATGACAGGACTGATGGTTACACCACCAGGTCCAGGTGGTTGCGCAGCAACGCCAGGTGGTCCCACCTGGAAGTTGCGCGACATGAACTGTATAACAGCTCTATGTACACGTATCAACAAAGTATGTAATACGCGGAGCTCTGCGACTGTAGCATTGAGATAATTTGGGTGCGGGGTATACCCAGCCAAAACGGGCCACGTGGCCCCATCTATCGATAAAGGGCCTAAACGGACCGGTGTTATTGGGTGAGGAAGGGCGCCATTAAACCATATTTGATGTTGCCAAGCCGTTAGCGGAACTTCAAGAGACCCATAAGGCCGATAATTCTGAGGAAGGGCCGTGGCAGTATATTCGTGAAACAAATTATCATTTCCATCGACTGCCGGAAAGGTGACCCAAGAATATAACACCTCGAAGCGGTAAGCTGCATCCGCTTCTACAACAAAAATGAGCGCAACACCAGCATTTGGGACCCCATGTTGAGTCAAATATGCTGTGACTGCAGCCCGGTTAGGCGGTGCAATGACAACCGCCATAATTAACAGAAGAGAATAACAACTTACGCGTTGCAGCGCAATAACGGGTTAGTCATAAAGAGAAAGACCTTATAAAATTCAAGCTTGAAAAACCTATAAAACATCAATATAGGAGGCTACACCGTCACAACTGTCTCCGGAAACAGATGCAAGGGGATTGTGGACAAGCTCAAGCATTACTCAGGAGTCTCGCAGTTAAGTACCATACCCCACATTGGGCGCCATGTTGCGGGGATTCTGCACATACACAGAACTATGCGCATGAAAACAGGACCTTGGTGTATAGGGGTTGTACCTTCCTACCACCTTAGTACCCAAAATCCCAAAACCGACTAGCTATAGTGTCTCATTCGTTCTCCTACAATCACGAAGGTACAACCCAGAACACAACACTCCTGACCCTCTCAGGAATCGCGTTAGCAAGACACACCCTTTCGCTCGCTCACTTGTAGTTGTCCACAATAAGAATGGTCAGAGTCACTGTTATAGTTCAAAATGTTTATTTTAACTATTGTGCTCTATAATGCAGTATACGAGCCACTACCAGCAGCGAAATGCATAAACCTAGAACAATTAGCATTGTTATAATTCCATAGAATAAAAGGGGGATGTCATCATATACAGACAGTGGAAAAAGGACTATAAGGCCTAACCACCCTCCCCTTGGTAAGGTCAAATTTATTATATAAAGGAAGATCTCTGGGCTTTGTCAGCGGACCCCATACCTTAGTGCCTAGATGGTAGCTTTACATCATAGGACCAGCATAGCTCTTCTCCATGGAAAGGACCATCTCCAAGTGTGTGTTAGAACAACATGCATCCCCGTAATATCAAAGCACGAGTTTCCAGTAGCGCAGCTGTGTTAGCATGTTTTGTCTAGATGCTAGGGACTGACCAGAACAGAATAACAAGGGGCATTGTTTATCGACCTTGCACATCATGTTCAGACTAAACTCCAGGAACAGACAGAGAACGCAGAAAGCAGACAGTTCTCATGTGAAAAGCATAAACAGAGTCTTGCAAAACAAAGTCATGTAGGAACGTGCGCAAAAGCAGCATCATGACAGCAGAGTTCATGCTAACTTAGTAATGTCGACAATGACCCTAATGGCCATATAACATGACAGCTTACCGTATTTCTTCCTTGGTTGGTCTGCTGCAGTTGATTGGCAACTCCTTGTCAGCTGGCTGTATGTCTGGGGGAGACTGTGGCAGGGGCAGGTTCAGCATTTCTTCAAAGTGCTCCTCTCATCTTCATTGTCGGCCTTTGTTACCCATGATTGTCTGCCCAGCTTTGTCTTTAACAGTTCTTTCTTTCTGGTGTGCTGTATCTGCCAGAGAGTTTCCTTGTTATGTTGTAGAGTTCTTTCAAGTTTATATGGCTTTCTGCTTCCTGGGCTTCTGTGGCAAGACCATCGATGAATTTTTGCTTGTCTGATTTTAAGCTTCTCTGTGCTTCTTTGCTGGGCTTGGTGTATTCACTTTGAGCGTTCCCTTTTACAGCTCTTGTTAGGTTGATGTTGACTGCAGGTTTCTTTTCCTTTCTTGCATGGATTTTGCAGGGAGTCTTGGTGGGGATCCATGCTTTATGATGGTCTTTCTTGGGACCCAGTACCTCCTGGCAAGTTGATGTCACTGTTTCTTTGAACTTCTCCCACTGGCTTTCTACTGGGTCTCTGTCATCCTCTAGTTCTTACAGGACTTGAAACTTGTTACTGAGGGTGACTGAGTATTTACTCCATTTCTGTGCATCTTTGAAGAGAGTGGTGTTATATCCCTGACGTTGGTTAGATTTAGCATGCCCATGACAAGGTGATGGTCTGACGCCATGTTTGCTCCTCTCAGCACTTTCACATCCTGCCAGGAACTCTGGAACTTCTTGCAATGCAGACGGGGTCAATCTGATTCTCTGTTGAATGGTCTGGTGACACCCATGTTCAGAGACGTTTTAAGGCATGGGCAAAGTAGGCTCTGGCCCAGGGCCCCAGCCTTTCAGGGAGCCCCCTGATAGACCCAGCTCTGTTCTGCAGGGAGTCTTGCCCTGATGACCTTGAATAATTCTTAAACAGATTGTTTTGAAAACATTTTCCTTTAAATTATTTTTAGTGTGGATGATGTGTGGGACATTTTGCAGAGAACTTTTGTGTTCATACTTCAAGCAACATCCATAATTTTTTTTAATTTTAGAACAAAACAGGGCCTCACATATGAGAAATGAGAGGGTGTCACAGAGATTGTTTGCGGGAATGTTAGTGAGCTACAAAATTGAAAATACATGTCACTATCCCTGAATATTAGATGTAAACACATTTAGAATTTGGACGAGTGTGCCTGTGCATTGTCAGCGAGCTGGCTAAAGAGAGCGAGAAAGAGCTGAAATTGGATCATATATTCAAAGCTGTTCTGAACAGGGGTCCCCAAAATACGTTTGGCCCAGGGCTCCCCAAATCTTTAAGATGTCCCTGCCCATGTTGCCTTGTATATTCTTTTGTGTGGGAATACGCTACTGTCTATCACCAGACTGTTCAGGGTACAGAGATCTGCAAGCCTTTCACCATTCTTGTTCATGTCACCAAGGCCATGGTTGCCTATGACTTCTTTTTACCCAGTGTTGTTGCTTTCAATCTAAGCATTGAGGTCCCCATCAGTATGGTGATGTCTCTCTCAGGGCATTTCTCCAGGATGTCTGTTGGAAAACAGTATTTTTACTCTTCTTTGCTATCATTTGTACGTGCATAGCACTTGATAACATTCATGTTGACCTCTTTTTCTTTGTGATGATTCTGGACCGTGGGCTTCCAATCGAATCAGAGTTCTGTTGTCTGCTGGCATTAGCATCAGTGATACTCCCTGGGTATGTGGGGTGTTCTCTTCCTCGTGTCCAGAATACAGCAGCATTACTCCTGAAGCCAGTCTTTTCTGTCCGGACTGTGTCCATTTAGTCTCGCTGATGCCAAGCAGGGCAAGGTTATATTTTTTCATCTCTGCTGCCACTTGGGCTGTCTTGCCTGTCTAGTACATGGTCCTCACGTTCCATGTTCCAATGGTGATGGTCTGGTGGAAAGCAGGTGGATCGGCTTTGTGGCTTCGAGGGATCTTTGGCTTTTACCGCAAAGTGTCACAGCTCTTCCTTAAAGTCCTCTCTCCCCAAGGCCGGGATGTCTTTTGGTTGACGTTTCTGTTGCTAGGATTTGTTTACATGGTGGGGTAGTTAGCCCCACTCATAACCTTTCTCCTTTCGCAGCTGGGCTTTGGACTGGCCATGGTGGAGTAATTTCAGGTAAGTAAAGCACCTAAAAGCACAAAGAGCCACTCACGGTTATTTGGTTGTGCGAGACCAGGTGAAGGTCGCTCATGGAGCACAAGCCGGTTACAGGGACCAAGTTAGTCCCACTGAAAGAGTTACCTTTGAACATCCAGCACAAAGAGTTCTGTTCATGGTGGGAGGGGCCACAAGGAGCAGGGGGAGCATTGTGGATAATTGTCAAAGTAGCGCGAAAAGTAGGCTGGGCATTGTGGATGGTCGTCGCTGTAGTATGAAGATCCGGTTCTGGTGCCACAGATGGTTATTGCTGGAGCTTCGCATTGGCAGGCATTGCGAGCTGTAGCCCAAAGTGCAGCTCTCACGTTGCCGGGCGGCACTGGAACTTCGCATTGGCGGGCAGCAAGATCTTAATGCAAACAGGCCCATTCACAATCGCAAAGAGCCAAAAACTTCAGGATTTCTCCTTTTCTTAAGTTGAGCTCAACTGATGCCACACCAAGGATCCAGGACCTGAGGGGCAAGTATTTGGGGTCAAGAACTCACTCCAGTGGAACCCAGCAGGTTTCTATAGTATCCACAAGTCCAGAAGTGCACTGAGGAGTGGGTCTGAGAGTTCTATTTTTATACCTGGTGCCACATTTGAAGTAGGAGAAGTTTCTAGAAGATTCCATTTGAAGTGCCTGACGTTTCTTGCTTTCTCTGACCTGGCTCCAAGTTGGCTGCATGAGCAATGCATGGGTGACAAGTCCTTTTTGTGAAGGCACAGCATACCCTATTCAGCTACAAGTGGGGCTCTGCCCAGCTCAGCCCCCCAATCCTGCCAGTTGATGCCCCATCCAGGCACACCTAATTCCTTTATTGTGTTGCTGTCTGGAAGGAATAAACAACTGCCAACTACACCCAGTCATGTGATCCAGGATAGGTTGCAGGCATCAAATAGTTTAAGGCAGGAAAATGCCAACTTTCTAAAAGTAAGCAATATTAGCCTGGATAAGTATCCAAGATCTCAAGGTGCACTACCAAATGTCACTTAATCAAAAGTGTACTTATAGTAGGTGAACATATTTTAAATTTCTGTTTGTATCAATTTTACAATACTTCATCAATGAATCATATTATACTTAGACAAGCGTTTTTCAAACCACTTCCAAGCATAACGAAAACAAATGTTAACCATAATCTGCATTTATTCAATCCATAGCAGATTTTCTTCAAAAGAAACGCAATGATGCTTTGTTCAGCATAACAAATCAGATGACAGTAGAATTTTCATTTCCCAATGCATTTCGGGTGAAATTCTGCCTTTCATCAGGGGAATCTAAAACATCAATAATTACAATGAGTATCACAATATACATCATGCTAAGGTGTAATCGAGCTCACACAGACAAGCAAAATAGAGCCATAGTTCATAAAACGAGCAAGTTAGCCAGGAATATAGTAGTCAAAAAATAAATAAGTGAGACTGAGGTTGAAAAAGCATGTATTAACTGCTGCGCTGGGTATTTGGCATATGTTCAAGGTATTTCATTCATTTATTCATCTATCCATTCAACAATTTCTCGCGTTGCATGTTAGATCAACATTTTCGGGCTGCACAATTTTTCATTCTTTTTCACTTCTTTCGCATGCTTTTTCAACCTCAGTCTCACTTATTTATTTTTTGACTACTATATTCCTTTTAGTTTTTTTAAAGCGATGCTTGGCTTTTCATATTGTCATGGAAATTCGTTGAGTAGGAAGTCTATCTTAGTGAAAAAGCTGTCTGAGAGGTGGATCAGTGAAATGCTTATTAGGTAGTAAATGAGTGGGGAGATCATCATTGTGATGGATTCAATTCACCCACACCATTTAATATATCTGGTTGTCCATTTAGCTATTAAGTCTTTAATCTTAGTAACAATAATTTTTTCATTGTGCTCAAGATATTCCATAAGATCTTGCTTGAACCATATCCGTAGGTATTTTATCTTGTCAGGTACCCATTTGAGGTCGTAATCACCCATGACTCAGCTATTGCGGTGAACATTTAGGGGAGGATCCCTGTTTTTTCTTTGTTAAGGGTGTAGCCAGAAACTTGAGCGTAGTTGTTAATGGTTGATATAATATTGGGTATTGCAGAGTACTCGTGAGATGTGGATAGTAGAATGTCATCTGCATACACTGCAGCTTTTTGTGGTCTGGCAGTAAATGGGATACCAAGGATAGAGGGGTTCTCTACAAATGTAATAAGGAGTGGTTCCATGGCCAAAAAAAAAAGAGTAGGGGGGTGCGGGGCACCACTGTTTAGTCCCTTGCAGTAGGTTGAAGCTATTTGATAAGGTACCATTGTTATTAATTCTGACTTTAGGCTCCTTATATAGTGCGAGTATCATTATGGAGAGCATCTGGCCAAAATTAAATGCAGGTAAGGGTAGCATGAAGAAAAGATCAAGAGACTCTATCGAAGGCCTTTTATGGCGCCTAGAGATATCCTACAGGAGGGTTGGTTAAAATAGTGGGATCTTTCTATGACATGACTGAATAGCCTGACATTGTCTTCGCTGGAACTTCCTTTAATAAAGCCAGTTTGAGAGGGCTGGATTATAGAAGGGAGGATAGGTTCCAGCCAGAGGGCAAGAATTTTTGCATATATTTAGCAATCTGTCTATATCCGCGATATCGGGGAATAGTTCTTAGCATTGGACTGGCTTTTACCATCTTTGGGGATGACAATAATAGTGGCTTCTGAGGCAATACCAGTAACCGCTGCTATGGTAGCAAAATAAGAAAAAAGGTCCATAAGAAGTTGGGTAAGGAAAGATCCCCAAGTGTTATTGAACGAGAAAGGAAAGCCATCTGGCCCTGTTGCCTTCCCAGATTTAAGTGATTTCATAGCTAATTCAATCCTACATTGGGAGATAGGTTGTTCATATAAGGCTTTGGTTTTGACATCTATTTTGGGTATAGGTATCGTACTGAGATACTGTAAGCATGTTTCGTAAGGGGTGTTGTCACTTTTAGAGTTAAGGGTACGGTAAAATTGTTCATAGGAGGAGAAGAAATCCACTTCCTTGGTAGAGGGTGAGCCGTGTTCGTTGATAATGGATGTTATCTTGGGGTGCCAGTAGTTTAGTTTGAGGAAGGACGCTAGCAATTTCCCTTATTTGTTATGTCCACAGAAAGCAATACCTTTGTTTCTGTTTACAATGAGGTGTGTCTTGTTCCTTAAGATTTTATTTTAGTCGCATTTCAGTTTTGGTAATTGGTTTAAGCATAATTTGTCTGCTTTTTGTTTTAGATCTTTCTCATGAAGTATAATTTGTTGCTCTAGAGTATCTAAGTGCAGGTTATCTTGTTTGTTTATCCAGGACATCAGTTTATTCATGTGGCCTCGGATGGTGGATTTAGGGACGTCCCATATTACTTGGGAGTTTGGTCCTGAATTCCTATATAATTCCAGGTATTGTGTGCTTTCATGTTTGACTGCATCTCTAAATACAGCGTCTTCTGGGAGGACACTGTTCATTGTCCAAGGTTTCGGTTTGGCTACAGGGTGTGAAGTGTCATACAGAAGGGATATGCAAGTGTGGTCTGATATGGGAATTGGTTCTATAGTAGGGTTGGAGGTACTGGGGTCATGGGATTCGTCCACTAACATATAGTCAATATGAGAAAATGAGTTGTGAGGGTGAGAAAAGAATGTATAGTCTTTGCCAGTTGGATTAAAAAGTCTCCATTTGTCCTTCAGTCTATGGGTATTGCATAGGTTAAGCATCTGCTTATGAGATTTGTTCGGTCTGAAGGTACAGGATGATATTCTGTCTAAGACACCATCCCAAGGCTGGTTAAAATCTCTGCCCACAATAATTCTCGAGTTGTCTGAGATAAGTGACAGCGTTTTGTTTAATTGGGACCAGAATTCAGTAAGATCATTGTTAGAGACGTAAATGTTTACTACGTAGATTTTGGTGTTGTCTTTTTGGAGTCTTGTTATTAGTCATCTCCCTTCCATATCCATTTCTGCTGAAATAATTTGTAAGCCAGAGGAGTTGGAGATAAGGATGATTAGGCTGGTTTTCGTTTTGATGGCTGGGGCACAGGCGAGATCCCTCACCCAATTTTTACATTTAAGGATGGCATCCTAAAGTGCAAATTTTGTTTCCTGTATGAGGATCAAGTCACCTTTAAGTCTGTGTAGGTAGTCTAAGATTTTATGGTGTTTCGTAGAGTGATTTAAGCTCTTGATGTTGAGAAATAATATCTTTATTTTATGCATTTATGGAGGATGGTGGAGCAAGAAGGATGTGTCAATAGATGTTGAAGGAATGAAATGGGGTATCAATGCCCACTCAAGACTTGTGAAGGAGGGATGGCACAATTGGGGGAGTGACGGGGTAGGTGGGGAGAGATGTGGGGGGAGAGAAAGGGATGGGTAAGAGGTTGGAGAGGGAGGGTGAGGGAAGGGAGTAAGAAGAAGAGAGAGAAGAAAGAGGAAGGGAGAGAAAGGGGGTAAGAGAAAAGATAGAAGAAGAAAAAAAAGCAGAAAAGTGCCCATCTTTCGTGGAGGGAATCATAGAGACAGAAGAAATCAGGTGGAGGCCACAAGAGGTCGAGCCTAAGTCGGGGCAAGGAGCTACACAATTTGGATAGCGTGAGGGGGCACGTCATAACAGTAGGGCTAAATCCAGGAACTGCATGTGGCAGTGGTCAAGTAGAATATAGTATGATGTTGCAGAGTAATTGTGTGGTTATATCTGTGTACACAATAAGAGGTAAGTATAAGCACATCTTGAGAAATTATTGACACATCTCGGGGTAAGAACAAGCACATTAAGTGGGCTTTGAGGAGCACAAAAACAAACTGTAACTGAGTTTAGTCACAACTAGAGGTAGGTGGGTTGTAGGAGCGCAACTAGAGTTAAGTACCAGCATAACTTGAGGTAAGTACCAACACAACTTGTGATAAGAACAAGCACATCATGAAACCAGTGATGCAGTTAAAAGTGAGTACAAAACTAATTGTAACTGAATTGGGCACCAACATAGAGTAACTGAACCCATATTAAACAAGTTACTATCTTAATGGACATATTATCAATGTAGATCCTCCGGGATTACAACCAGTTGGACTGGCAATCGCAAGAAGTTACCTCTGTTTAAAGGAAGTATCAGCTACTGATAATGCAATGCAATTGGTGGGTGTTTATGTCTTGTATCAGGTAGCTGTTACCAAAGGTTAATGTGTGAGGGCGTATTGTTAGAGGAGCACGGCTGGTCAATGTAGGCTTGGAATTGGATTTGGAGGATGGAGAGCATGCAAAACTGAAGTGTGTATCAGCAGTGAGAGTGGAGTAAGTGAGAGGGTTAGAGAAGCCAGGGATTAGTATGACAAGTTACTGATCACTGAGTGGTTATATGGGGATGTGACTTGAGGGCTGGTGAATGGTTGGGGAATGGTAGAGCTCTGTATGGAGGAGACTGGGTGAGGCTGGCCCATGGCCAGGTTAAGATTGCGTTGGGTTCGGACACAAGAGGGGTGAGCATAAGTAAGATTTTCAGGAAACTATATGACATTTGTTAGTTATTAGATTAAGAAAGAGATTGGTAATTGTTAGTTGTAGGTCTAAAATCATTTAGTAACTTTAGAAACCGGTTAGTAACTTACCCGGTTAGTTGAACATGCAATAGCGAGAAAGAGCAAGTGTTAGTAGCTGGTGTGGGGGTGCAATCAAGTACATATTTGAGTCCCTGTCACGTGGAGGTATTAGGCCTTGTTAAGAAATGGCATCTTTACATGCTCACATTCTGAAGTTGCCTGCTCTCCCCTCAAACACAATGAATTTTTGACACACATTCATTTGTGTGCACACACATGATAGCTTTCCTTGAAATCTGCTTGCTTATAATTCCACTTCGTAGGCACTATATCAGAACACCTGTACACGGGCTAAGTTTAGCACGCAAGATGTTGTTATTTGTTTTTCGCCACTCGGCAACAGTGCTATCACAATAGAATAGACAACAGCAGCCTGACCAGGGCTTCAGCCTGGCAACATGGAGCATGCTATTATATATATGACATCAAGTCTGTGTTTATTCAAAGGAGCATTTCACTGGCACTGAGAAGTCAGTCCATGCCAGATTCCTACTCAGCTGATTCCTGTTGCCTCATGTGAGGAATGCTGTCTGACTCTACACCAAGACGGGCAGCTTACTGACACTTACCCACAGGTAATGGGGAGTTAGACCACCCGACAGGGATTTGGCAGATCCACTCACCTTAGACACGATAGGGCAGAATGCACTAGATAGGAGTACACTTTATTACAGTATTTGTATGCAAGCATATAGCTTTCTGTAAAATGGTTGAGGTGTTCATCTTTTTTACCATTCTAGTAATGCTAATCACATTATTCTGTTTCCTTCTATTAATCATTGCATCACAAATATTTTACTCAAGAATCCCAATGCCTCAGTGAAAATTGAAACACTTCACTGTGTATTTCTTGTGCATCTCTTTGAGTATGTATAAGTGTCTGAGCGAAAGGGTTCTAGATCTGTTACCATGATTTCCTTGGGGGATCAGGGTTATGTTCTGAGGTTGCATATCAATTTGTTACCTTGTGAGGTTAGAGGTACTGATGGTGCACTGTGAGCTATCAGGAATATAGGCCAACATATCATGAGGGGTACTCAGAATCAGTCTCGCATCAGTCCAACATTTATGTTGTCCAACAAACGCACCGTTTTACTTGAGAAAATACAAGCCGGACGAATATCAGCAATAAAGGAGTCCAGGTTTTTAGGATCATCAAAGATGGATATTTTCTCATTATAGGTGAGTTTTAGGTTAGCTAGACCAATGAAGGAGAATTGTATTGCAAGATCCATGTGTGTCTTCCGTTTAGCGAGGAAAGCTTTCCTCCTTTTGACAGAGTCTTTAGAGTAATCCTGGGAGATTCCAATAGATGAGCCCTGCTACTTGATCTCCTGTATCTTTTTCATGCGGGATAATATCAGTTCCATTTGTGATAAGTGAAGAGGTCTAAAGATTACTGCCCTGAGGAAGGAGCTGTTTTTAGGTTTGTATGTGGGTACCCTATGGGCACAGATTATTTCGAACTCTTTCATAAAGTTAATTCCTAGGACTTGGTGAATCCACTTTTCCACAAAGGCAACACAAGATGAGGCATGGACCTCCGTTCCCTCTGAGAAGCCAAAGAAACGGAGGTTTGCCCTCTTGTGGCAATCTTCCAAGTCAGTGAGACCTCTCTCCAATTGTGTCAGCCTTAGTGAGGTATTATTTAGGGCTTTGTTTGAGCTCTGTTTGTGGTCCTCTGGGGAACCTATTTGTGACTTTGCTTCCGTCATTCTTCCTCCAAGTAGCTGGAGATCTTGTTTAATGCATGAAAGGTCATTTCACATCACGTCCATGGTAACTTTTGTAGATTGAGCCAGGATATGTAGAGTATTGAGTTCTTGCACAATGAGATCCAGAGTCAGACCAAAGTCCAGCTTATGGTTGATTGGTGAGCTCAGAGCAGGAGGATCATGTTTGGATCCCTTTTGGGAGGTTTTCATGTCCTTCTGACCCCCTTTGGCATCTTTGGAGTCATGTGACCTGGGCTCAGACATTCTGGTGTGTCAGGACTCCGAAAAGGAGGGGAAGGAGGGACATGGCCAAGCAACAGGTGGCGTATCTCATATGGCATGTATCGTATGAGGCATTATATCATCCTTCATAGGTATTACGGCAGTAGAGGCAGTAGGTTGTGTGCCCGGCTGCAGGAGAAGAGTTTGTGTCTGTTGGATCAGATGATAGGTCTGCCATTCTGTGTCAGCGAAAGCGCTGGATATGAGCTGCTGATCGCAGTGCAGGAGGTGGTCAAGTAGGTTGTATCAGTGGATGGTCTGGTTAGGGGAGTGGATAGCACGTTTTGGAGCAGAGGGTTATTCAGCCGGAATCCATCTTTAGGTCAGACAAAGTATGTAACTAGCTGATGGAGTTGTCACTCGCAGGCTCAAGTGTGCAGCATGTATGGAGTAGGCACCTACCCCAATGGCAGCAAGAGGCTGGATTAGTGTGGTCAGTGACATCGGTATCAAGAGAAAAAAAGCCTGGGTCATAAGATGAAGGATAGCTATGACCCGCTGCTGGCCATTTTGAGACCAGGCAATACTCCCAGTGTTCACCAGAGGGCCATGCAGTGCTTAGGGGGCTCCTCCAGTAATAGGTTTTGAACATTTGATTCTAGCATCAAATAATGAATCAACGCAAAAAATGCCAATTTTGTTGCTTTTGCAATAGGATAAAATTGTCTTTAATTCCTTCAATTTCATTGCCAAAGCAGTTGTTGAGGGAGATGGCTTAATCAATTTATTTTTCAATCATGATCCATCTAGAAATGGAGGTATTGCTAGCAATTTTAAACCACAAAGACCAATGGCCAATTAAGAAGCAGAGTGATGTGTTTGGAAGTCAGGGGAACTGATAACTGCCATGGGTTATGGCTAGTTTAAAGTTTTTGTAATTTATTCCTGGGGTCTTGTTATGCAGATGAATTGTAGCTTTCCCCTTCAACATTATCAGTTAAATTGGAAATACAGAGGTCATGTTACCTTTTCCTATTCAAAATGTCTGAATGAGCAACAAAAGATGCAAATTGACTAATTAAGACTGTATTGTTTTTAATGTTAATTTCACTATCAGACCTTCTCATTAGACCTGGGCAGTGAACTCCGATCCGTTTGCTGAGTTTGCGGAATTTTCTACAACCCGCACTCCATGGAGCACGCGGAGTTCTGAAAAACTCCACTCTGTGAAGCGGAACTGAGTTTTTTCCTCACTCACCAACGTTAAGTTGGCGAGCGCATGCGAGGGAAATTTCACGCTAGACCACCTCCCAGCGAGATTTCTCAACAAGGGCGGTCACGGATGGTTGTGACCGCTCGCGACGAGAAACCATCTGTTCGCATTCAAGAAAATCTACTCAAGCAGCAGAAAGAAGCAGTGCCCTCTTGCTCATGGTGCCGTTCATGCTGATTTTTCAGCGCTGGACAAACACCCGGTGCTAAAAATCAGCGCAAAAGGCATAAGCTAACGCACTGTGCCGCTTGCGGAACTCTGCGTAGCTTTTTGGTCACTTCTCGGAACGCTGCAAACTCCGCCCAGGTCTACTTCTCATTGATAATCCAGCCAAGTCCAATTGGATGGAATTGAAGTCAGAACTAATTGTATCTCTATTAACATGAAGTGCATGTAGTTCCTCCAAAACCTTTCCCAAAAAAGGTTCCTGTGATTCAACTATTTCGGACATAAGTCGAAGGCAGTGGTGTAGCCTGTTTTCTGCTTGTTAAGCATGGTAATTTTAGATTCAAAAGGAGGAAGAGGCCATTACAGACTGAAAATTATTGGGTTTGGAAGCCAAACGTACCGAGAAGAAAACAAATGGCCACATTTCAATATTAAAGTAAGTGGAAGTAACTAAAACACAAAATATGAAAAAGTAAGATTAATATATTAAGGTACTCTAACAATGCAACACAACCTACTATCCTTTTCTGAATAAAGTGAAAGGTGGTCAAAATGACAATCATAAATCACTACATAACCTAATAAAAATTGGCTTAGGAAAATAATGAAGCTGTGACTTTAGGAGAATAATTTCAGTCGTTGTGTATTCAGTGTAACAGCTTAAACAGGCTGGAGGCATTTTGAGGAAGTTTGCACTTCCCAGCAGCACACTTCTCACAAACATCCAGCCAATCTGGCGAGAGCCTCTGATTTATTCTGACGGGATATGTTGGTGCAGGAAACATTCATTCTGGCACTGCATAAGGTCCTGAACCACTAACATTCTCAAAGGTAGTCTCCAATCATCATACAATCTAATTTAAGTAGTTACTAACCTGGGGCCACCTTGACCCCATGGGTGCTTTGAGTCACCAGGAAACATTTTCAGCCAACTAGTGCAAGTGGCATAACAATTAAAGTGGATCAAAGGATCACCGTCAGACAGAAGGTGCTACAGACTATATGCCACAGGGGTGTTTTGAGATTGGGAGAAGAATCATTTTGGAGACTTCATGACCCAAAGAAACAGCCTCCCTCACAACTGCTTAAACATCTCCATGGAGCTTATTACATGGTGCCTGTTTCTTTAGAGCATGCATAATGCATACATGAACGATCTGAAATGTACATACACATTGAAAGGTGTTTTAATCTTTACCTGTACCTGACAGACCAGCCAATCTCCATTCTTGTACCTGAGCCATATTCAGAATCATACTCTGTCCTGCTTACACCTGTACCTGCACCTGAGCTAACCTAAGCTTTGGTTAGCTACATTCATAGCAACACAAAAAGACGATGGGCGGAATTCTGATCACTGTCAAACACTCACCCCCAGTCACAGATCTTGGTTAAGTCCATCGTTTTTTTGCTCACCATGCCACCCCAGTTTGGACTGAGCAGTATGCAAATCAGTCTTGACCTTGCACCCCATGGGAACAGTCCAGCCCCAACTGCCAGGCCAGGTCCTCCCAGGACTGGAAACAAGCATCTTGAGACCAGTTTCGGGGTGGGGTGGTGTGGTGAGCAAAAAAACAATACATTTAACCCAGATCTGTGACTCGGGGTGAGTGTTTGACAATGTTTAGCATTCTGTCCATCGTCTTTTTGTGTTGCTATAGTCGGCCTAGGTGGGAAGGGTATGCCCAGACATGGGTCCCGTTCTTGCTATGCCACTGGATTCAAGATATCCTGACTGATATGGGGTGATACCCCGAAACCGGTCCCAGGATGCTAGTTTTCCAGCCCAGGGAAGGCCTGACAGTTCGGGCTAGACTGTTTCCCAAGGGGAGCCGGGTCAAGGCTGATTTGCATATGGCTGGGTCCAAACTGGGTTGCATTCATATTCATGTAAACAAAATATAGCAACTCCTTCTCACTTTGTGCCCAATATTGTACTTCTCTATGTTTCTGTTCCTGTCACCTGTAAGCTGTCACTACAGTGAAAGATGGTATCCAGTAGAGCCATGGTGGGAGCGAACCAGCTAAACATAATAAGAAAATAACTTCAAACACTAGCAGTTTGTTCAGTGTCATGAGTATCAATCATCAAAATTCAACTTCAGATTCACAGCCCAGTGAAGAGAGGTCTGATAATTAGACGAACGATCATTGACCTATATAAGAGCCTTGACAGGGGAATGGGAAGAAATTTGGGGGTAAGACAAGGAGTCCCCACCACACAAAGGCTGGCACCAGGTATAAATATTGGAACTCAAGAGCCACTCTTCAGCACACTCCTGCATCTGTGGAAGTTACAGAAGAACTTGAAGTACTGCCTTGCTGTCTGTAAAGAAAATTGGACCTTCTTGCCTTCAGCTCGGGCTAACCAGTGAGACTCTAAGGGTCTGTTGGATGACTTTGTGTGTGAGCTACAGGGACACAACAGGCTTCAGAGGCATCCCTGCAACTGCCTAACTGACCTGCTACAAATGGACCAGCATGAGCCCTGCTGGCCTCTGCTGGAGTGTGTTTCTGATCCCCAAGAGTTACCCCTAGGTCCTTGGTCTTTGGCCGGCATCAGGGTGTACTCCTCCTCAAGGAAAGGTGAAAATCCTGAGGTTTGAGCTCCTCTTGGATGGGTCCATTTGCACCAAGTCTCCGACTTTCACAATGACTGTCAACATGAAGATCCAGCGAAATCTACTCTTCACACCGACAACCACTGTCCACGGCAACCCACAACGTGAGAACTGCCCTTCGTGCCACTGCAATGACAGACAGTCCGAGATGACCGCCAACGTGAAGCTACAGCAACGACCATCCTCAAAGCTCAACCCCTCTTTGTGCCACAGAGACCACTGTCCGTGACGCCTGACTTGCTCTTCACACTACAGCAACAACCATCCGCAATGCTCAGCCTCCTCTTCACAGCCTCCTCCAGTGCAAACGGAACTCTTCGCGCTGGACTTAGAAGGTAACTTTTTAGTGGGACTAACCTGGTCCCTGTATCCAACCTGTGCTCCATCGCGGTCATCCTGAACTTGTGACTTTCCCCCGGTCTAGCACAACCAGATTACCGTGAGTGCACTTTATGCTGCTCTATGCTATTTTTACAAAAACCTTTGCAATTACATGTCTCCAGTTCCACTGATTGTATTTCTGTCATTCTCGTGTCATTTTATTTATTAAAATGTACTCTGTTTTCTATATTGGGGTTGGAGTTTTTTTGTGTTGTGATTCCACTTTATTACTATTGTGTGGTGCATAAATACTTTACACATTGCCTCTAAGTAAAGCCTGACTGCCTTGTGCCAAACTACTAGAGGATTAAGCACAGATTCATTTAATGACTTTTGTGGTTCACCATGACAAGGATTATGGTTGTTGCCTGAGTGGGGCTTCCATCCTCCAGAACCAATAAAGCAATTCCTTACAATAAGCTTGATAGTAAGCTTGCCGAATAATGTTATCAAGGTGATTTGCAACCATTATACCTGTGTGTTGTCCCTTTGCTTTTCATAGGTAATTTAGAATGGGTGGTAATAGAGAAATTAAATAATTGAAACTGAGCTCCTATTAGAAGCATATACTAAAACAGGTGCAATTTCTTTGGCATCCATTTTAGTACTTAGGTGTCCATAAGCTTTGAAGCAGTGAAATTATGTTTCAAAGTTGACAGCTCCTAACTAATGTTGCCGGATCTTTAACTCACTGTAGTGGGGGTGCAAGGGTGCCTTGGTCCCCACTGCCAACAACCGAACTGAATTCCCTGCTCCTGTTGCATAGTAAAAGACATCGAAGATTGGGCTGCAGTGGGCCTTTCATCCCTCATTCCTTTGGCCCAGGTGCCACTTTGTCTTGCAAACTAATGAGAATGCCACGGCCACAGCTCCCATCCCCAGAGCAAAGCTGGACTAGTCTAGCACATGATTCAAAGCCGAAAGGGAACAGGCAGAAAAGAGCGACATGTTGTGGCTGTAGAAGGAAACAGGCAATAGCCCAAGAGGTGTAACACGTGATTACTATGTTGATGTGAGTGGTTGCTTCACACATTTCAGCATTCGTTTTCTCTTTGTTTCCTGCATTTAAGGTTAACATTAACCTCTCACTGTAGCAAATTGTTGTACCTTTCAGTTCCAGCAGATACAACAGTTGTTTTTTCTGAAGACACAATATTAAAAGTTTATGTGTGTTCCCACATTTACTTTTCAAACACGGTGCATTGAAACAGTGACAACATTGCCTGTAGCTGAACATATTTACAAAAAGGAGTAAATGAGTGGGAACAAAAAAGGATGCTTAAAAACGAACGAAGGCGAATATTATCAGGAAGAAACTGACTGCAGGCATGGCTGAAATTCATCATAATGCAGGGATATTTTATTCAGCATTTCATATATGAGGAGTAGACTATAATCATGAGATTTACATTAAGGGAGGGTCAAGTTCTGGCCGGGAGTATGATGAGTCCAGCTGCCACTTATGAAGACATTCTGTGCAGGCATCCAAACTGGGCTAAGAAAGTGATGAGGACAGCTACCGGCTATGGCAAAAGAAAGCAAATCTATTGAAAATATATTTTGCAGAAGTCTGGAGCTGAGCTCTTCCAGTGTTAAAAAGATTATTTATTCCTATCCATTGAAGACAGCAGATGAACAAGTGAATTTATTAATGAACTCCTGCAATAAGAGTACATCTGAGTTTCTTGTTTTATGAAATTTTCTTTTACAAAATACTGAAATCCATTTAGGTTCAACAAAATACAAGTGAGAAAGTTGAAATTAAGAAACCACAAACTGATTTACTCAATTTTCACCCAACACAGTTTAGCATCCAAATCTGCACAGCTCCATATCTGCAAATATTCACCTACTGCTAGTGTCATCCTCTGCCACTGTCGCCCAAACAGGCTACCTTATGCGTTGCATAGTTTAGCACTGTAAGAAATCGGGTTACTGGTTGAGGGGGGTGAAACCCTTCTCCAGCAGGAACCACAATCCTTGTCAGGGTGAGGCACAAGCAAACCCCAAATTAACCTGTTCTCAACCCTCTGGTAGCTTGGCACAGAGCACTCAGGCTTAACTTAGAGGCAATCTGTAAAGTATGTAGCACTTCAAATAGTGATAAAGTGAAAACAAAACACACAAAAAATCAAACACCAATTTAGAAAAAAGAGTAATCTTAATAAATAAATCAATGCCAATATGACCAAAATCCAATCAGTAGAACCGGAGATATACAATTTTGAATATTTAATGTTAAAATAGCGCCAAAAAGCACAAAGCGCCAACTGTGGATATCTGGTCGCGCTAGACCGGTACAAAGTCACAAGTTCAGGCTGACCGCGGTGCAGTGCTGACTGTCTACAGGGATCCAGTTAGTCCCGCTGAACAAGATTACCTTAAATCCTGGTTGTGAAGAGTTGCGGAGTCCCGCATCAAGGATGTGTCATGCAGCCAAGGCAATGAGAGGTCTGGGTCGGAGATGTCACGCAGCATAATTTCTGTGGAGTTGTGAGGCTGTGATGCGAGGTCCTACATCCTCGTCGAAGTTGCCGTTGATGAAGGGCATGCGATTCGATGTCCTGTGTCGAGGATGCGTTGTGCACCGTCTGGTTCCGAAGGAGCTGCAGGGCTTGCGATGCGGAGTCCTGCGTTGTCGTCGAGGCTGCAGTTGACTAGAAACGTGTGATGTAAGGACCTGCACCGGGATGCATTGCACAGAAGCGGTTCGATGGGGCTGCAGAGTGAAGTCCTTGTGCTGGGAAAGTCCATGCAGCAGAGGCGATGCGTCAGTTCTGCTCAGGGTCGCGCCACATAGCAGAGGAAATGTGTTGGTTCTGCTGGATCCACAGAGGGGCTGGCAGAGCACCTTCAGGCCCACTTTCAAGGGTCCAAGACTGGGATGGCACCACTTGGCAGGGTAAGACAGCAAAGTGCAGGTGCTGGGTTCAAGGTTGTTGGAGCCTTCTGTCCCTGAGGCTCTAATCAAGAGGCCAGTCAACTAGCCCTTGGAGTCACTCTGGGGTCCTGGGTTCAACAGAATCAGGTCCAGTCTTTCTCACCCAAGCAAGAGGGCAGCAGGCCAGCACAGCAGGGTAGGCGTCCTTCAGGGCAGCTGTCCAGTAGAGTGGCAGTACTTTCAGCAGCATGGCAGTCCTTTTTCCTGGCAGAGTCCTCAAGGCCAAGAAGTGTACTGAAGATTTGGGGCTAAGGTCCAATATTTATACCTGGTGCCCACTTTGAAGCTTCTACAGTTTCCCACCCCCCTAAGATGTCAGGCATTCCCTTCCTCACTGTCCTGGCCCCAGCTTGACTGGGGTTACAATAGACTAGTGACAAACCCTTTGTGAGAGTGCTCAGGCAGAGCCTTTGTGATGTGCAAGTGTGGAAGGTGACAGCTCCTCCTCCTCGTAAGCTCAGAGTGGCCCATCCTGACAACATCTATCTTCCCTTTGTCTCACTTTCTTGGAGTAATACACAAAGACAAACTGCCAGCTACACCTGGTCATGTGACCCAGAATCAGTATGCAGACACCAAATGGTTATGACAAGAAAATGCCAACTTTCTAAAAGTGACATTTTCTGAATTGTGAATAAAAATCCGACTTTACCAGTAAATAGGGCTTTTAATTACAATTCTTCAGACACTAAACACTATTTGTGTACCTGCTCCCAATTGGAATTCATAGCATATTGAATGTAATAAAGTAACTCCAATGTTATCCTATGGAAGAGGTAGTCCTTCCAGTAGTGAAAAATGACAAAACTTAAGAGTACATGTCCTACTTTTTAAATATACTGCACCCTGCCCTCTCGGCTGTTCAGGGCCTACCCCACGGGTGACTTTTATGCATTAAAAAGGAAGGATTAGGCCTGGCAAAAGGTTTATTTTGCCATTTCGAAATGTCAGCTTAAAATTGCACACACAGGCTGCAATGGCAGCCCTCAGACATGTTTAAAGGGCTACATAAGTGGGTGGCACAATCAGTGCTGCTGGCCCACTAATGGCATTTAATCTACAGGCTGTGGTTACAAGCAGTACCACTTTAATAGGGACTTACAGGTAAATTAAATGTGCCAATTGGGTGTAAGCCATTCTACCATGTTTTAAGGAGAGAGCACAGGCACTTTAGCACTGGTTAGCAGTGCGACAGATTTAGGCTCAGATCTCTGTACTGGGGGGGGGGGGATATTTGATAGTGTTCAGCATTCCACATCAATTTTTTGTTTTGCTATAGTCACTTAAAGTGGGAAGGGTATGCCCAGACCTGGGTACCGTGCTCACTATGCCATTGGGTTCAAGCTAGCCTGGCTGTTGAGTGGTGATATCCCAAAACCAGTCCCAGGATGCTTGTTTCTGGTCCTGGAAGAACCTGGCCTGGAAGTTTGGGCTGGACTGTACCCATAGGGAGCAAGGTCAAGACTGATTTGCATATGGCTGGGTCCAAACTGGAATGGCGAGAAAATAAACAATGGATTTAGGCCCATATCTCTGTACTGGGGTGAATGTTTGACAATGTTCAGCATTCCGTCCATTATCTTTTTTTGTTGCTGCAGCAGTGTTTATAGCCATTTCAGCCAAGATCACAATTGTGTGCCAGACTCTCCAGGAGCATCTGGCCACAACAACGACTGATATATACATACAGATAGAGAAATCAAGCAAATATGTAAATATCCCCAACCAAGTATAAAAAGTAGTAATTTTGATAGAGTGCATTCTTTAAAAGTGGTTTTCTGATCACATTTATAAGGACTATGTTATGTCATGTTAAATTGTTTCATTAAGTGCTCGAATACCCAAAGGTGTCTTGGCGCTAGAAACAGTGTGGCAGGTAGATCGGGAATGTAAGTGAGCCCCATTATGGAGAATTAAAAAGCCAAGTCTTAAGAGACTTTCTAAAAATCAGGAGATTTGGGGAAGCTTTAATATGAAGTGGAAACTCATTCCAAGCTTGGGCAGCTCCCCACACAAAGCTGCGGCCGCCCCAGGTCGCGCATTTGAATCTGGGTAGAGTAACTGTTTTAACGAAAGAAGATCTTAGTGGCCTGTTGGGCAAGTACCAGTTGAAGCTGTTTTTAATAAACAAAGGGCCTTGATCATGTAGGGCTTTATGGACAATACATAAAGCATTGAAGGCAACTCTCTGCCTGATGGGCAGCCAGTGTAGCTTCCTCATAGGTTTAGCTACTGATTGATGTTTGGGGATTCTAAGGAGGAGCTGAGTGGTTGCATTTTGCAATGTCTGTAGCCTGTTTAGCACATGTTGTTGTGCAGTTATCTACAGACTATTGCAATAATCAGGTCAGGACAGAGCAAGGGAAGTAACTACTGCCTTCTGAAGCTGAGGAGGCATAAAACGGGGTATCTTCTTGATGAGCCTGAGAATGTGAAAGACCTTGGAAGTGACTAGCATTGACTTGGTCAGTAAGAAACAGATTGTTATTAATCAGGACACCCAGATTGTGGGTTTTGTTATTAGGGTGCAGGAGGGCACCCATGTCCTGGGCCACCAGATGGGGGTCCAAAATGAGGACTGCGCTCCAAAGAGCAGGACCTCCATCTTTCCTGAGTTCAACTTGAGGCAGTTCACTGCCATCCATTGGTTGACGGCCTGCATGCAATTGCAGAAATTAGATCCTGTACCCGATGTGTCATTGGAAAGATAGACAGAAATTTGTGTGTCGTCGGCCTAGGAAGTAAGAGCAAAGCCAAACGAATTGATGAGTTCAGCCAGAGGGGTAACAAAGACGTTAAACAACGCCGGGCTCAGTGAGGACCCCTGCGGGACCCAACAGTGGAGGGAAAGAGTGAGAAACACATTTTTCCAGACGGACCGATTCTTCACGGCCATGACAAAATGAACCAAGAAGATTCCAGGCAGTGCCAGTGATACCAATACTTGCTAGATGATCCAGCAGTCTGATATGATGAACGGTATCAAATGCCGCTGACAAATCTAGAAGTATCAGGGCAGCTTTGCCACTCCGGTCAAGGGATTCCCCGATTTCCTCTGTTGCTTAATTAGTGCTGTTTCCCTGCTGTTCCCAGAGCGGAAACCAAATTGGGTGGCATCCCGCAAATTATTATCTGAGATTAACTTAACGAGTTAAGAATTCATTTCCTTCTTGATTAGCTTAGCAGGTAAGGGGAGGCATGATATAGGGCAATAACTGTTTGGCTCTGCAGGATCTAATGAGGGTTTCTTTAGAAGAGGGAGAACCAACGGTTTTTTCCAGCTAACTGGGAAGACACCAGATTGAAACATACGCTGAAAAATATTGGTCAGAGTAGGGGCTATTGTTTCAGCAATAAGAGTGGATTCCTTAGGTGGGCATGGGTCTCCAGGAGAACCCAATCTAGCGTATTTAATTCTTTAACTATGACATCATTCTAGCAGGGAATGATTGGCCTCCGCCTTTTATTAGCGAAACACCCCCTGGGGATGAAGCAATACTTGAAGCATTCTCTCCCATAATCTCTGAGGAACTTAGGGGAAATTATGCATAAAATGGGAGTTAAAACAAGCCCCTGAGTACTATAAGAATCAAATAGGGTTGAATAAGGTTTCAAAACCACCCGTGATTCCTCTACAGAGTGGGCCACATGTTCACGGCCAATATCCATTGTAACCAGAATCCACATTTGATATGAAAGAGATTATCACAGAATTGCAATATCAGAGGGCTATAGGACCCCACCGTCGAAAATGAATACTCTTGTTTTCCGACTGATCAAACCCGACTATTCATTCAGTTTAGTATTGGGCTATATACATTTGAACTCTCTCAAACAGGCACATGGAGTGCAGATTGCTGATCGTAAGGGGTTATGACAATTTTGGGAAGTAAAAAGTACAGACAACTTTAGACAGACTGAACCAGTGCCTGAATCTCAATATTTAACATCTTTGCATTTGGGGTGGCCCAGAATCTATATACACAATTACACCAAGAACAGCCCTGCCTATTCTCAGTTAGAGTTCCCTACATGAAACTCCTGACATATTGTCATACATTGATGGTATTTATTTTACACAGAATGATTTAAACATTTAGAAAGGGCAGATATAATAGTGATTATTCTAGTATTGAGGGCATGTAAAATAAATGTATTAAAATCAAAGGTTGCCTTTCTTGCGAAATCTGTATGGGATTTGAATTATCCCTGAACTGGAACCAGAAATCCTAAAGAAATGTGCCATCTTTCACCTCCAAAAGCATTACAGAAAGTACAAGCCCTTATGGGATTTTTTAACTTTGGAAGGGTGTAACTGTCACATTATGCAGAGCAGGTAAAACCTTCAATGGGTTGATGACACCAACCTGTTCTTTAAAGAATTAGAATGACACTCACACCACCGTTTTGTATGGGTTACAGCCCAACATGTTAGAAACAAGGTACCTGCAAATGACAAACAATAAATGAAACTTTGGGCCTGAGCTACAAAGCAATATTGTGGTTGAAAAGCCTGCGATTTGCAAAATCACTGGGTTTCATTCCCCATAATGGTTATTCGGTATGTACTAAATTAATTTTGCGACTCAGTAACATGTAATCAAATCACAAAATAGGATTAGAAACCCACAATGAATCGCTATTTGGAAGTGGCATGTTCTTGGTGTCCCTTCTAAACAGTGACTTGTTAAGGGATGTATCAAAGTTTTGCAACTGTAACCCAGTGACAAAACATTGAAAAGTTACTGAATCCCGACTTGGGGTGGTAACACATTCACAGAAGGGAATGTAAATACATTTTTTGGGTTAGTACTAAATAAACTTACTTTAAAAATAATAAAGTAATTTTTTTTACTGCAGTCCTGTTTTATTTAAGGAAAATGGACTGCCTTTTAACAAAATATGTTTATTATTAAAATGCGATCACAAACATGGTGCTCTGCTAACCTCAGTAGGACACCATCACTGTAATGGCACCTAATCGTAGTGAATTGCACTTCGCGACCTACTTCATGAATGTGGTGAGGTAGGTTGGAATGCAACCCACTATAAGTCAATATATTGTGAACAGTCCTATTTGTAGATTTGCCGGTTGGCAAAATACTATTACATTCGCAAAATGATCGCCCAATATTTCTGACCAATTTTTGCAAATGATAATTTCGCACATCAAGCCTTTAGTTGGGGTGGGCTGGTGTTTCTGCTCCGCCAGCTGAATTTGCGGAATTTTGCTAACTCCATACTACGTGAATACCATGGAGTTCCAACAAAACTCCGCCATGCACCACACGGCAGAGGTTTTTTCATGCGCGGCTCACCAACATCACATTGCCATGCGTGAGTAAGAATATGCATCCCCTAGCGTGATTTTGGGGCGCTAGAACGCGTCTGGGCGAGATTTTCTCAACGTGGGCAGTCACAGCAGGTTGTGTTCAGAAAGTTGCCGCTTGAGTAGAAAATCTACTCAAGTGGCAAAAAGAAGCAGCATCCTCTGGCATGCTATGAGGTGCTATTCGTGCTGATTTTACAGCACCGAACAAGCTCCCGGCACTAAAAATCAGTGCGAGTAGCGCAACGTGCCGAATTCCAGCTGCTCGCGGAACTCCACAAAATCTTGTGCAGTTTTTATGTAACTTTGCGGAATTCTGCGGAGTAAATCTCTGCGAGCTCCACCCACCCCTAGTCCTTAGTCATTAGTATAGTCCATAGCACCTCAGGCTACAGATATGTGATCTACAATGAGGAACAAATAAACCTCATAGCAGATAAATCTCATCTACATTTAACTGCTGTGTAATGGTTCTCTATGACTGAAAACATTCTCACAATGGCGCATAGTGTCATCCTGAAGAAGAGCACAGGGTAAAAAGATCATAGTGGTTTTCCCCATACCTACCTTCGAAGCAGCTGCTTCAGCGATCTTTCCTAATGTCCTTGTCTTACACCTGTGCTGTGTGCAATAGTCTATAGGTAGACATCAATAGTGATACAAGTTGAGTATGACCCAATTTTGCAATATCAACAGGCAGATATCAAACTTCTCATATAGTACGAGACATGAGTATGAGAGTGTGTTCTATCTAGACAGCTATATGCAGCCTTCAGTAGGTACAAAACAGAAATACTCCACTGCTTGTGCTGCAGTTTAGGGAGTTTTCCATGAGGGAATATTTCAGATTGCAAGGGCTGCGTACTGGACTCCCACTAAAATCTTATGGAATTCTCCTGCACAGATAGCTAAAATTCAAGCCCTCCCAGTAGCCCTTCAAAAAGCTGATCCATTGTTTCCCATATTCATTGGTGCTGATTATGAGTTAGTTAGTGGTAATCACCACATGTCAAGGTAAATAGTAAATTAATTTACCAACTTGTCTGAGCACTAGTTAAAAAATACATTCAATTTTAATCACATTTGTTAAATGCTGCGTGTCTGTGGTCCACGTATGCTATTTATTGCCTGTGATATTTACCATATGCAAAAAATAATGCATGTGATAAAACCTAATTATAAGTGCTGCAAAATGGGTTACGCCAATTTGAAGCGCCTGGATTATTTGCTTTTTGGATCACCTAATTCTGGACTTTTTACAGTGAGTGAGTCTCACTACATGTGTCTCACCAACGGAAAACACATGGGAAACGGACTGTGCATGTTACAGCCAGTGTCTGCCTTTTAAGATAAGGCTGCTGTGCCACATCAAGAGTAAAGCGCACTTGGCTGGTTACACGTGAACACATGCACACGTGCGCAAGTGTGCAAGTGTGTGCAGTATGCATGTGTGAGACTACTGTCGTGCAGAACCTGGTAACTGGGCATAGGTAGCCTGGTACAGGGGGACTCTGTAGGGTTAGATATTGACCTCGGGTATGCCTTATAATATTGGTGGGCACTCATAGGGAAAATCAGCATGGTTTACTGTTCTGTCTGCAGTGACACTTTATTATATTCATAGGGGAAATCTGCATTAGAGTGCAGTTTAGCTTCCCCTTGGCCTACAGAGTTCATCAAGATATCAAAATGGGTTAAAACCTGTGCACCAAGATGGATCACACAAGTCCTAAACACATATCTGTGCATTTTATGGGTCATCTAGAATTGTCACAGTTCTTTAGCTCAGCCCAGGACCAGAGCCCAGGCCTGTTGTCACCCTGCTGGGCCAAGTTAATTACATCTCTCCCCACCAGAGGGAACAAAGGCTGCCCCACATAAAAGGAGTATTTAACAATGCTTCCCTCAGCTCCTAAGGAGGAATGAATGGTGGTGATGAAAATCTTCATCCATTAATATTTACCTGTCACACTGTACCAGGGCTAGGGACAGCCCAGGCCCACTGTAGAAAGGGGGAAGCCCAGACAACTGGAGCCAACAAAGCAGGGGGCTCCTCTTTGAAGTTTTGGTGAGAAAGGCCCTGGCAGTGATGTCAGCGAGGGGCGGAGCTGAGCCCCCATAACAGATGTGACCAGTGACTCCTGGATAACACCATCTTGAAATGTCCCAGCATGTAGTGCAGGAGGGTTGGGACAGGGGTGGATAAGTCATGTGGCACCCTAAGATTGGCCAGAGATACCAGGCTTCTGGAACCTTCTACCCTCTTTTTTTACACTTGTACAAGGGAGAGAGGGGTCTGTTGGGGCTGTTTGTGATTTTTGCTGCTGGACCCTAGAACTGCGACAGCCATGGAATACTAGAAGGACAAACCCACTGATGCCAAAAATGACTATGGAATCTGCGCCCAGTTGACCCCAGGACCAGTGGGTCTCCCCAAGGGCCAATGGGGCTGGCCCCTTTACACTCCTTAAGGGCCAGTTGAGAGAAAGACCTGCAATTTTGTGCCCAGAGACAAAGTCCAGGAGCAACTTTGATGCAGGGAGCCAGTGGCACCAGCTCCCTGTAATTTACATTGCCTTGGACGCTGGAAGATGTGCTGGAAGAGTCACTGGTCACTAGAATTCACCACCAGGAGCAAAATAAGCCCAGGATCAGCCCAACGGCCCAAGTTATCTCCTTTTTAAGGTTAGCAACCTTTGACCTTTTCCTGACTGATGGAGCATGGTGTGGACCTCTCCCCATTTCAACACCTGTTTCCCCATCTCCCCAGGGGCCAATACAAAGCTGATCCAGGACCCCAGCCTTGAGCACAAGAATGTCCTCAGAGCACCTCCTCCACCCCAGTGTCCATGTCTGGGGGGGAGGCAGAGGGCCCACAGCAGACTGCCTCCTGCCAGCATGGAGTGTACGTGGGAGAAGGAGGACAGGCTGAGGAAGGAGGCTGAGTGCGAGGTAGCCGGCCAGGTTACTAGGGCCTTGGGGCTCCCCCCGCAGCCTTCACAGTTGCACTTACCTTAAGGGTGTCCCAGGTGGGACTGAGCACTCCCAGATGAAGAAGTCGTGCAGCATGAGGCTGCGCGGCACAGACCAAGGAACACTGCCAAACCGTTCATATAAAATTCATACTGTCCTCGAGGGAGTGCCTTGTAAGGCTTCTGATTTTCATCCATTTTACCGTCTTGTGGTGCCCCCGGGAGGACAGGGGCACCATCAACCAGCAAAAATGTGCAGAGGGGGGCGGCAGGAGTGCAGCAGCTCCACCTCAAGGTTTTATAAAGTGACCCTACGTTTGAGGGGTCAAGGAATACATGACCCCTCCAGGATTTACCTCATTATTTCAAAACACTCCCAAAGCTGAAGCTTTTTTTCTACAGCTAGAAGTGCAACACTCTCTAAGGACTGGTTTTGTGGCTGATTTTTTATTTTATTTCTTTTTATTCAACATTCGCTTAGTACACCATTACAGTTGTTGCATATACAGAGGTACATTCCAGTGGATGAATTGAGAGGAAGGTTGTAGATCAATAAACCACACATCTTTGGAAAATAACTTCTCATGGTGCCCCCTCACGCCTCCCGGATCCCCATTCTGCCAGTGTTGCTGTCTGTCTCCAGCTGCCACCTATTTGTGTCTATATGGGTCCAGATTAGATTAGGCCTCTCTACGTGTGCCTGAACTGCTCTGTCACTGGTTCCTTCCAGCGCCGGGACACTCCATGGAGTAGCTGTGCGCTTTACAAGTGCCCAGTAACATAACATAACATAACATATTTACCCATTTTTTTGGGCTTCCCCTACTTTAATAAACAACATTCTCTGCCTGCTGGCACCAGTCCATATCGTGCTCCCAGTCCCTCACCCTGGGGGGATCTGCCGCGCACCATGCTTGTGCAATAATTTTCTTTGCCACTCCAGAGGCCAACATAAGTCAGAGCCCAAGGTGTTTGGGCCACCTCTCGTCTCCCGTTATCCCCATTATATGCCATCTTGCTTCTAGCGGGACCTGGAGACCTGGCCACCCCTTCCCAATACCGTTTAATTTTGGGACAGGCCCATACAATATGAAAGAATGAGCCTTCTTCCCCGCACCCCCTGGTACACCGGTCCGAGTCGCAATGTCCCCACCAATGTCGGAGTGTCCGGGATGCCTACAACCTGTGTAAAAGTCAAAGTTGAATCAATCAGAAGTGCGCCCGTAGGGCTATCTCTCTTGGGCACTACTGTGCCTCCGCCCAGTCGTCATCCTCCAGGAGCTCCACGTCTGTTTCCCACGCCTCACCTCAGGTGGCCCAGGGGGTCCGGAGAGTTGTTGATGAGCTTCCGATATGTGAAAGAGATGGCCTTCTCCACCATCGGATCGAGCAGGAGGCAGTCTTCCAGAGGGGAGTATTCGGGTATCTGCTGCCCATCTGGCATATGACATCGCTAGGCATGTCTTAACTGTAGGTATTGAAAGTGGTTGCTGTCTGCTATTTGGTATTCAGTCTTTAGGTCCTCAATGGAGATCATTGCCCCATCCCGCCAGATGTCACCAAGGTAGTCAATCCCTATGAGACTCCATCTCCAGAAACCCTGCTGGCGTCCCACCTCCCAGAACCCATCACTGTCCCAGAGTGGGGTCTGAGCCGTCAATTTGTTGTCACACCCTAACAATTTAGTGGCCTCTTGCCATGCTCGCACTACTGTCTGCATGTGCATTGTGAGCTGTTTCTCATGACTTTTCCGATAAAGCGCCTCTGGGTAACCTTCTGCTCCAATGGCGTGTCGGTCTATCTGATACGCTGGCTCAGTGGTAGCCGCAAACACCCAATAATTGATATTTATCAGCTGGGACGACAGGTAGGAGCACCAAATGTCCGGAACCACCAGGCCACCCTCATACACCCCACGATGAGGTTTGCACAGTGCTATTTGCGGGCTACCTCCCTCGCAGAGCAAGCCGCAGAGTTCACCATCTATCGCCCGGAAAAAGTCACTTGAAATTTTATAGGGGGTGTTCTGAAGCACATATAGTAGACGCGGGAGGGCCATCATCTTGAAGAGGACAGCCCGCCCATCAAGGATATCGGAAGCGGCCACCAATAAGCAACATCCTCCCACAATCTCTCCAGCTGAAGGAGTAAAATGACAGATGCGAACTCCTCCTCCGATCTTGTGATTCAGATACCCAGATATTTGAACTCTTCTTTTGCTACCAACGCCTCGCAGGCAGATGTTAGGGGGGAGTTCACCTGCCAGTGGAAACACCAGGGACTTGTCCCAACTGTGGCTGAATTTTATGTGGCCTGAAGATGTATAAAAAAAGTTACAGACCTATGAAGTGCATCATCCTTTCTGGTCTAATTTTATTGCTGTATTTTATGTGGCCTGAAAGTGGCCCCCTCTAGGTGTTGCTTTTATGGATGTGTTTTATGAAGCCTGAATGTATATAAAACCTACAGACAAGTTATGTTCATAAAAAAATGCTTTATTGAGATAATAATGTTGATGGCGACTATTGATTAAGGTTGATATGCTTTATTGTCATTGAAAATTGCATTAATACGAGGGGTGGGTGGAACACACACAGTTTCACTCTGCAGAATTCCGTGGAGTTACAGAAAAACTCTGTGAGATTCTGCTGAATTCCACCAACGGGTGGAAAATATGCAGCTCGTGGTGCAATCTAATGCTGGTGGCACGAGCAGCACTGAAAATTAGTGCACACTGCATAATGCATTGAGCAAGAGGGGCTCGGCAATTCAATTTGATTTTGCTGCTGCTCGAGTAGAAAATCTTTTCGAGCTGCAGCAAGTCTACCCAAATGGCAGCCCTCTGACCACGAACGCTGGTGACTGCCCGAGTCCTCAAATTGCACTCGGGGACACCAAATCTTGCTCGTGCTCACCAGCTTGTATATTTCGGAGCGTCGCGAAAGAAAGATTCCGCCACGCGGTGATTGGCGGAATTTGCCCAGAACTCTGCATTAAAGAGGAAAGCAGAGTTGCCAAAATTCCGCCAATTCCGTGGGCTGAATGGAATATTTTGCTCACCCCTAATGTACACCTGGTTATTATTTATTATTGCATTTATACACCAAATGACAGTGTTTCTAACATGTGGGGGCATATTTACAAAAGAATTGCGGGCGCGGCGTTAAGCATTTCCCCTAGCACTGACGCTGAACTCAGCTGCCTAGCGCCAATGCAGGCACCCTTGCACCAAAGTGAAAGAGTGCCTGTGTTGAGTAAATGATTGTTTATGTGCAAGAAGGTGTCCCTCCCTGCACATAAACAATCCATAATGGCGAGTTGTAACTTCTATGTGTGCTTCATTGTGCAGCACACATAGAAGTTGCAAATCGTCATTTTTTAAATGATTGTTTATGTGCAGGAAGAGACACCTTCCTGCACATAAACAATCATTCATGGCGTTTTGCTGTTTCTATGTGTGCTGCATTGTGCAACAACTAGGAGAAATAAAGCATTTTTCCTCGTTTCGCCATGTTAAGACCAGGTTTTCCCTGGTCTTAATTTTAGCGCTGCCTCCTATTTTCGCCGCCATTGTAAATAGGGGACAGTGTCAAAATCAATGGGTGTTGCTGTGGAACGCTCACCACAACACCCATTGCCCGCCCCTTTCACGATAAGTATAGCGTGAAAGGGTGCCTTATTTACAAGGCGGCGTTTAGCCACGTTAAGTGACTTAACGCTGCCTTGTAAATCAGACGAAGCCCCTATTGCCAAAGGAATGTCGATAAAAGTGACGTTCTTGTGGTAATAGGGGCTTGTAAATATGCCCCGTGGTTTGATGTTCTTGTAATATGGTGAACTCTTGATAAAACCAATATACCTGTTTTACATAACGTGATACCACCTATTTTGTGATGTGTTGTCTGGTATAGGTTGAGGGGCACTGTGATTTTGAGGGTCATGACCCTTTGAGGTCAACTGTGATTTCATAATGTAATCAAAGGCATTTTGATCTGTCTTATGTATATTTTTGTAAATTGTATATGTAGTAGTGTGTGTGCTATAAATGTACTTTTCCTTTTTCAAAGAAAAAGCACAGACAAGATAATCATTTATTGAGTGTTATTATTCCATGCAAGCGAATGGTGATACTAGCCCACAACACCTCACCTAAGCAGGCCTTGGACTGCTCTGCTTTGCTACCCTGAGAGAGTCAAGCACTACAATAGGGTGTTTGGTTCCCAGTAAGGGGAAACTGCAGGACTATTACTTGCGCAGGCCTCATATCTTGCAGAACTAATAATCCAATTTCCTTCAACAATTATGAGAGGTCATGTAAACAAGTTGAAAATACCCCCTTAAAGTAGCATAGACAAAAGCAGTTGGTGAATGTTCCTGAAAGTTGAGGAATTGAAAGAAAATCTGTAAAACAATACAAAAAAACAAAGACCAACACAACAATGAAAAAAACACAGTGCATGCACTGTTTGAGTTGAAAAAATAAATTCACACACACACACTGGCAAGCTATGCCATATGTACAAAAACAGCCATGGACAGGTTAAGTATTCACAGGCTGATTGCAGAAGCTCACACTTCCACTATGCAGCACACCACCATATATAAAACACTACTAGGCTACTATATCATACTATGCCAGATTGATGTTCTGCTGCTGTAAAACATACAGCATGAGGATGGAATCAGGCCACTAATCAATGACCTCAAATGGAGCAGTAATGCAGGATTAGAGCCTGGATTGACAGAGTAAGGCTGAGATCCATGAAAATGAGTCAGCTTAAAAGCCAGCGGATATACTTGCTTGATATGGGTATTATGCAAACATGTTTTCATCATTATAAATCCATGGAGCCTAACATAGGGATACAATGCCATCCACCTCCCTGGAAATGCTAGCAGAGCTAGAATTATTTGCAACAGGCACCAACAACGGACTGTGGAATTGGTGCATGGCAATGCTTAGCCAATCTTCAGCAAACTATTCTGCTAAGTGATGGAGCTTTGCAGAGAGTGAGTGGGCAGCATATACAGTTCCCCATGGACACCATAACTGCCAATGCCAGCAATGCAAACTTTTATGCTACAGCGGGATATCCTGTCATCCTAGGGTCAATTGACTGCATTCATGTACATATGATGGCCTCACGTAGACAGAAACAAATATGCTGTGACCATGTAATTAAGTACACTGTTAATGTGCCAATCCAGTATGACTTGGACCTCAGAATACTGAACTGCTATGTTAGGTGTCCTGGATCAAATCACAATTTCATGCTACTGCATGCTGTGGTGACACATCACTCTCTACGTACTGGGCACACAAATCAACCCTTCATCATCAGAATTACAATGAATTATGATTGTTGTAGTTGAATCTCAATAAATATCCGTAGAATCATTAGAGATTTGTTAGCACCTGTGGCAGCACATACATTGATCAATGTGAATATGTGTAACAAATTACATCGGTCACTGGTCCAGATAATTCTCAGCCAAGACACATTTTTATCTACCATAAATACATCCATTGCAAGTCTCATATCTCTTACCTTGGATTCCTCCAATCTCAAGATCTTCTTTCATGTCTTCCAATCCAGACATGTTGTGGATGCTCATCATCAGGGCCGGACTGGCTACCGGGCGTTTTGGAATGCTGCCGAGCTGGGGGCTGATGTCACTGCGGTGGGGGCTAATTTCGTTGATGGAGACCTGCGTGTGCTTCGAAATCAAAAAAGCAAAACGAATTTCGTTCAGCACACGCAGGTCCCCATCAACGAAATCAGCCCCCAGCTCGGCAGCATTCCAAAACGCCCGGTAGCCAGTCCGGCCCTGTTGGTCATAGCTCAGGCAACTGTAGTCATAATGCAGTGAAATAAAACCAAAGAGGGTGTGGAAGCCACGCATCCTATAAGTGAGAAAGAGCCACTTAAACACTCTACAATTTTCTTTAAAACCCAAATGAAGTTGGCAAAAAAAAACTGTGCGTTCTGAAAGAAAGAGCAGGTATGTTAATACATGACGGCATGAAACCTACAGAAGATATATTATTCATGGCAAAATTAACATTTTGATGAGATTAACATATTTAATTAGAGGTAATGAAAAATGCTTCACTACCGCTTACTACAGATTCAGGAGAAAATTGAAGATTCTCATCAATTGAATTACTTTTGACTTAAAATATGGTGAGTTATTATTGGGGAACATGCTTTGCGAGATTTGGGTTATAGTTGAGTTCAAGCTACTACAGGCCGAATTCTCAGCGGACTCTGTAGTAACTAAATCAAGGACTTGTAAAGTAGAGTCGTTATTCTATGCCCGGTGCCTCGATCATTTTCAATCAATGAAAGTCTAAGTAAATCTTATGACTCAATAATTGAACGTGTAGGAAAATTATTGTGTGTGAAAGTATGCCTCTCTGGGGTGTTCCCTTTAATGTGTGGAGAGGGCACAGCGGAGTTAATTCACACATATTGTCTCAGTTGGATCGTGTCATAGACACTCACGGTAAGTAATGGGTGAAACTGGAAAGTGGAGCATTTGCAAGATCAGCCATAAAAGGGCCACCTGTTCCTCCTAAAGGCATTCTCCTCCATAAGGGATAGTGCCAAGGCCTATCTATTTGAGCATGTGCGAAGGCTAGTGCAGTTTTAATCAAATTTTTATTTTCTGTAGAATTTCGGCCTAAAATAAGGACATGATGTTCTGGAGATACTAAATTCCAGAACAGAAAATTTGTCATGGTTTCCAAGAAAGTATTCCCATCATCATTTAGCTAAGATATAGGTATAAATGAAAAACACACAAAGTAGGATATTGCCCCTTCTCCAGAAATGTGACCCTTTTGGTCTGATTCCAGGAAAAGAGGTAGGGGCTTTAACATCGTTTGTACAACTGATAAACAGAATAAGAATTAGCGCTGCAAGCATTTTCATTTTTCTTATTTATTTAAATTCAAGAGCCAATCCATCTTCACCTGTTGCCTTGTTCAGGGCAAGACTGGCCACACTGTCCACAGAAACGCCCCCCCCCCCAGTAGGCTTAGGACCAAGACACTGCTGTGAGCAGTGGATGAACAGAAGGATCATCAGCTGTCCAGCCTGACAAACAGCCCTGAGGGAAAGAGCACACACTTCTTCTCAATAGTACACCGACTCTTTGTACACCCCCCTTAGGGTATGCTTGAAAGTAAAGCATTTTTTCAGGACAACACATTGATCTCACCCTCTGAATTAAGCAGTTGATGATATGCAAAAAGATTCCCTTTCGATTAGCATGCTAAAATGTAGTTTTATGATATTGTGGACAGCCTGCGTCCTGCTATTCCAGAATATTTCGATGTCGCGACCCAAGTCAGATTTCAAATCTGATTTTTAACTCATCAATTTTATCTCATCTATTGTTTTATGGAAGACCCAGGCAAAGATTAGATATGAAACCTACATATTTTGTAAATTTGAGACTGTTTTTGCTTGGTTTTGTGCACCTTGTATTCTAGCTCATTTTTGCCTTTCCTTAACAGATGTCCCAGTTCCTTAGTAGTGTTCCCCACAAGTTTCTTAGGACAATGGCACTCCTTGCGTGACTTACCAGTGTTTTCTGGCTCACTCCTTTAGCAGTGCTTCTTTTAACTATGACTGACCACTGTGGGATTTACTCAGTTTTCACCATGTCAGTCAACAGTAGGCGAGTTGTGGCTCCAAACTCATGTATGGTGTGCAGAAAAGCAAGGGCTGATTGATCGATTTGGAATGGCTAGCATTGTGCCAGTCAATCCATAATGGTGCCTGCATTTAGGTTTATATTAAATCTAACCAAATCTGTACTATACCTGGTCCAAAACTGTAGTGCTGAATAACTGCTAGATTCCCCTCTGCCAATGGATGTGTCTCTGTGAGAAATTGGGTTGTTGTTGGTGAACCCCTAGTCAAGCAACAATCACAATCCTTGCCAGGGTGAACCACAAAAAGTCACTAAACCTGTGCTTAACCCTCTGGCAGTTTGGAACAAGAGCAGTCAGGCTTAACTAAGAGGCAATGTGTAAAGTATTTATGCAGCACACAAACAGTAATATAGTGAAAACAGAACAAGAAAAATCCCACACCAATTTAGAAAAATAGAGTAAAATTTGATAAATTATTTGACACCAAAATGACAAACTCCAATCAGTAAAACCAGAAATATGCAATTTTAAAGATTTCAGGTAAGTATACTGCCTAAAACCACATAGTGCTACTCACATGTGAGACCGGGTGAAAGCCACAAATTGAGTCCGACTGCGATGGAGCGAAGGCCGGATACGGGGACCAGGTTAGTCTACCTGAAAAAGTTACTTTCTACAGTTCAGCATGCAGAGTTCTATTCACGGTGGAGGAACCCACCATGTGCGTCCCTGTATCACGAAGATTCTGTCAGGCGTCGCAGATGGTCATTGCTAGAGCTTTGTGTGTGCAGTCACCGCGGCCAGTCTATGTTGCAGCGTGAAGTGCAGATCCCACTTTGCCCATCATCACTGGTGGTCACTGTAACATGAAGATTCGGGTGCAACAGAGCTTTGCATTGTTGGCCGGTGTGGGTGGCAAGATCTTGGCACGAACTGGCCCATTCGTGGTCACGAAGAGTCCAAAACTTCAGGATTTCTTCCTTTCTTCAAGGAGGAGCTCAACTGATGTCACACCAAGGATCCAGGACCTGAGAGACTCCTCTTGGGGATCAGGAACTCACTCCAGCAGAAGCCAGCAGGGCTCAGGCAGGCCCCGTTGCAGGTCCAGAAAGGTGGAGTTGCAGCAGGGCAGCTGGGCAGTTCCAGAGGGTCCTCTGGAGCTTGTTGTGTCCCTGTAGCTCAAACTGGGAAGTCAGTCAGCTGACCCTTGGAATCACTTCAGTCTTGGATGAAGGGTGCAGGTCCAGTCTTCCTTCTCAGCAAGCAAGATAAGCCTCAAGCAGTATAGCAACAGGGCATCCTTGTTCTGTAGTATCCACAGGTCCAGGAGTGTACTCAAGAGTATATCTGAGGGTCTTCTTTTTATGCCTAGTGCCAACTTCAAAGTGGGAGAAGCTTCTGGAGTTTCCCCCTACAGAGGTTCCTTGGAACTTCCTGCCTCCTTGCACTGGTCACAGTCTGTCTGGGGGCACAATAGGCTAGTGTAAAGTCCTTTGCATGTAAGTTGGACCAGTGCCTTTGAAGTGCAAGTGAGGTAGGTGACAGCTCCACCCCCTGATTAAGCCAAAATGGCCTATCCTACCAACATCTGCACCCTCCATTGTGATGCTGTCTGGGAGGAATACACAAATGCCAACTGCCATGTCACTACTTGTCATGTGACTCAGGAACAGGCTGCAGGCACCTAATGTGAATTATAAAGGAACAGTGATCCTTTACAGAACAGATAAGTAGAGCAGATCAACACAGTGATATAATAAAGACTGTGTCATATAATTCCTATGGGAGAATAAATATTTTTATTACATCATATAAAACATAAAAGAAAGTGGGATAGTGTCAAGAAATGGAGTTAGAAGCACTCAGGCATAAACAAACATGGCCAAGATGCAATCAACAGTTAGGCCAAAAACATAGTAAAAGCACCATTGCACAAGTATCCAGCTGTTATATTGAACAATTCTGTGTCAACGGCACAAGAGAATACCAACTTTCTGAAAGTGGTGTTTTCAGAGTTGTGACTTAAAATTCGACATTATCATAAAATAGGGTTTTAAGTTACAATTCCTCAGACACCAAACATGTTTCTCCTACCTGCTCCCAATCTCAAGTTATCACTTATTGAGTGTAATAATGTAACCCAAAGTTATCCTGTGGGAGAGGTAGTGAAAAACGAATTTAGGAGTTTTTCACTACCAGAACAGGTCAATCTTAAAAGTACATTTCCAACGTTTAAAATATAATGCACCCTGCCCTAAGGAATGCTTAGGGCCTGTCCTAGGGGTGACTATTATCTATTTAAAAGGAAGGTTTAGGCCTGGCAAAAGGTTTATTTTGTAAGGTCAAAATGGAAGTTTAAACTACACACACAGGCTGAAATGGCAGGCCTGAGACATTGAGACACTTTACTAGGGACATACAATTACATTAAATGTGACTATTGGCTCTAAATCAATTTTGCCATTTTTAAAAGACAGAGCACAAGCATTTTTGCTTGGGTTAGCAGTGGTAAAGTGTGCAAAGTCCTAAAGTCAACAAAGGCCGGTTCAGAAAACAGGGGGAGTGAAGGCAAAACATTGGTGCTGAACCTGCAGAGAAGGCCAAGTCTAACATTCCCCCTTTCAATACCTTTATATACACGTGATGACTCAGAAGGGACTTATGAGGCAAATATCTCTGTTACGGTAAACAGGCTACATAGTTTGATTAAAAGGTGGCTGCAATACCCGATGGCAGTCATAGGGCACATTGCACCTTCCTAAAAGATAATGCTTCCAAGAATACTATGGCCCCGATTTACTTAACATTTGCGTTGCTCATGTGTCACACAAGGTGACACAAGGTCAATGCAAAGGCTTCAGTACGATTTACAAAGCCAAGTAAAGGGCGATTTACGCAGCTGTGTGTGACTTTGCAAAGTAATGTAAAGCAATGCAGTGGCTTGCGCTGCATTGCATTATATTTCATAGTGTTAGGTGTTCCATGAGTGGAGCATGGATGTTTCTGTGCATCCATGTTGGAAATGGCCCTTTCTACGAGGTCACCCCAAAATATTTTGCCTTCCTACTCCCCTTTTTGCTGAATTCGTTTTTGTTGTCTCTAGGACACTGAGCACTTTACCACTGTTAACTAGTACTAAAGTGCATATGTGCTATCGCCCTAAAAAGTGGTAACATTGGCTTATCCACAATTGGCATATTTAATTTACTTATAAAGAACCTAGTAAAGTGCATTACATCTGCCCAGGGCCTGTAAATTAAATGCAACTGGTGGGCATGCAGCACTGATTGTGCCCCCCACTTAAGTAGCCCTTTATACAAGTCTCAGGCCTGCTATTGCAGACCCTGTGTGTGCTGTTTACACTGCCATTTCGACTTGGCATTTAAGACCCTTTGCCAAGCCTTAAACTCCCCATTTATTACATAAAAGTCAACCCAAAGGTAGCTGATAGGGCAGGGTGCTGTGTAATTAAAAGGTAGGACATATATTTTTAAGTTTTATTTTTAAGTCACTACTGGGAGGCCTACTCCTCCCATAGGTTAACATTGGGGATTCCTTGTTACATCTAATACGCTGTAATTCCCAATTGGGAGGTATAGCTGTCATGTTTAGTACCTATGGAATTGTAATGATAAATCCTCTTTAAAGGCAAAGTTGAATTTATCATTACAATTTTAAAAATGCCACTTTTAGAAAGATAAAGACACACAATTGATGGACGGAATGCAGAACAAATCAAAACATTCACCCCCAGTCAAGAGATATGGGTTAAATCCATCATTCTTTTGCTCACCATGCCACCCCAGTTTAGACCTGGCCATATGCAAATCAGTCTTGACCCTGTGCCTCATGGGAACAGTCCAGCCCGAACTGCCAAGCCAGGTCCTCCCTGGACCGGAAACAAGCATCCTAGGACCGGTTTTGGGGTTTCACCCCTCATCTGCCAGGATAGCTTGAATCCAACGGCACAGTGAGCCCGGGACCTACGTCTGGGCATACCAGGAGCACTTAGGGCGAGAAAGCAAAAGACACACAATTGATGGACGGAATGCAAAACAAATCAAAACATTCACCCCCAGTCAAGAGATCTGGGTTAAATCCATCTGTGACTGGGGGTGAGTGTCTGAAAAGTTTCAGCGCTCCGTCCATCATCTCCTTGTGTTTGCTTTGTTCATCCTTAGTTGGCAGGGTATGCCCAGACATGGGTCCCTTGCTCACTTTGCCACTAGATTCAAGCTAGCCTGGATGATGAGGGGTGTTACCCCGAAACCGGTCCCAGGATGCTTGTTTCCGGTCCAGGGAAGACCTGGCTTGGCAGTTCAGTTTGAACTGTTCCCATGAAGCACAGAGTCAAGCCTGATTTGCATATGGCTGGGTCTGAACTGGGGTGGCGAAGTGAGCTAAAGAACGATGAAGGATTCAACCAAGATCTGTGACTGGGGGTGAGTGTCTGAAAAGTTTCAGCGCTCCGTCCATCATCTCCTTGTGTTTGCTTTGTTCACCTTAAGTTGGCCAGGGTATGCTTAGCCTTGGGTCCCTTGCTCACTTTGCCACTGGATTCAAGCCAGCATGGCTCATGAGGGATGTTACCCCGAAACCGGTCCCAGCATGCTTGTTTCCGGTCCAGGGAAGACCTAGCTTGGCAGTTCGGTCTGGACTGTCCCCATGAGGCACAGGGTCAAGACTGATTTGCATATGGCTGGGTATGAACTGGGGTGGCGAAGTGTGCTAAAGAACGATGATGGATTCAACCCAGATCTGTGACTAGGGGTGAGTGTCAGCGCGCCGTCCATCATCTCCTTTTGTTTGCTTTGCAAAAAGAAGGCATTTTTCTGCTCTTAGCCCTGTGTATCTGCATCCTGTCTCCAAGACACGTCTGGGATGGGTGACAGCTGGGCTTTGTGCATCCCCTCAGCACAGTCACACACAAAGGGAGCTTAGTTATGACTTGATGGGCCATCCACATCCTGATGGGCCATCCTGGGCAGGATGGGAAGGACGAGCTGAGCACAGCCTCACTCTTACACCTGAATAAGCTGTGTCCTGTACCCACATAAAGGCCTGTTTAAACCCCTGTAGAGAGTCTTGAGCCAGGGCAGGAAGGGAGGACCTCTGTACACTTCAAAGCCCTTCTTGAAATCTCTCCCCACTTCAAAGGCACCACTGGAAGAACTGGACTTCTGAGCCTACCAAGTCAGAACACTTCTGGACCTGTGGATACTCTGCCAGGAAGAAGGACTGCTGTGCTGCTGAAGGACTGCCACTCTGCTGGACTGCTGCACTGGAAAAACTGCTTTCTTGCTGTGATGAACTGTGGACTGCTACCGTCCTTCCTGGGGTGAGAAGGACTTGACCCACATCACTTGAACCCAAACCCAGAGAGACTCCAAGGACTTGCTGGACTTGCCTCCTGGTCTGTAGTTTCAGGGACATCAAAGACTTCCAATTCACCTGCCTCAGCACTTGGACTCTACCATCTGTGAGTCTACCCTGCCAAGTGGTGCCAATCCAGTCCTGGGCCCTTGGAAGTGGTATAAAGTTCTGCTCCAGCAGAATCCAGGCATCGCTGTTGATGCAGCAGTTTGGAACTGGCACATCTCTACAACTGCTGACACATCCCCGCAGTTGCGAGGATCGACTCCGACGCATCTCTGTCAGCGCAGCGACACCATTGCCTTCAGTCTACAGATCGACGATGACGCATCGCCTCCTCTGCACCTTGCATCTTGTCTTCAACAATGGCTTATCGCCTCCTCTGCACTCTGCATCTGGTCTTTGATGACGACGTAACCAAGGTACTTTTCAGCGGGCCAAGGCTGGTCCCTGTATCCGACCTGCACTCCATCACGGCTGGCAACCAGATAGCCCTGGTTGGCGCTTTATGCTTCTAAGTACTACATATCAGTTTATTCTTTAAATAGTCATTACTCCGGTTCTACTCATTGTAATTTTGTCATTTTGGTCTTGTTTCATTCATAAAATTAAGTACTATTTTTCTAACCTGTTGTGGAATCTTTCTGTGGTGTTTTCACTGTGTTACTGTTTGAAGTGTTGCACAAATACTTTACACATTCCCTCTTAAGATAAGTCTGACTGCTCTGTGGCAAGCAACCAGGGCTTGAGCACAGGCTAATTTAGGATGTGTTAGGACTTATCTTGACTAGAATTGTGATTCCTGCTTGGACAGGGTGCATCCCTCTGCCAGCTAGAAACCCAATTTGTAGCATCCACCAATGGAATGTGGCACAACCCCAGATTTACTAAAGTCATTAAACCTGGGATTGCCCCAAACACCTGCACCTACCATAGAGAGGTCTAACAAGGAGCAATATTTTAGTTTTTTCCTTGCTACTTCGTCTTTTTATGAGTGATGCCTTCTGCATCATGCATAGACAGGGAAAATTGCCTCTGAGGATTGTTTTTGTGCAGGAACGTATTCCTTCCTGAACAAAAATAATCCTGCCCATAACGCAGATACCCTTGCACCAGTGTGCCAATGCTAGGAGGAAGTAGAAGTGCGCCATATCTTAGTAGATATGGTGCATTTCTGCTCACAGTTTCATGCAACACAGGACAGCAAACATGCTTGCTGGCTTGCATTGCGTGGAACAATAGTAAGCATGGCCCTATGTGTTTTGCAAACCATGTCTCTGCTGATCTCAGATAACTGCTTTAAAAAGCTGAATGCTGGACTGAGAACACTAGAGTGGGATTATAAAATAGTGCTTATATCATAAGTAATACTGAAGCTTCCTTGGGGACTGGGAGCCATGCTGATACCTGCCACAGGACAACACAGCTCAGTTACATAGCTCCTTGGTTAGCAGGACCACATTGGAATCACGTAACCAGAGTGATAGGTGATTTGATCTATCCTGCAACATTAATGCCAATACACCAACTGCCCAAAATGTTGGTAAAGAGACTTTCACAACATTTGGGGGTATATGTACAAGAACTGCTGCTAACCAACGCTAACACTAGTTAGCATCAGTTTTCTTAACGCGGCCTATCACCAAAAACTATTGCCCTGTTAGCGATGTATTTACAATCGTCGCTACATGGCGATAGTTTGAGGTAGCCGTGCTGAAAACTGCTGCTAACACTAGCGTGAAGGCAATACAAATTCTGACGTTAACGGGCGAAAACTGATGAAAGGCCCATTAGCGGCAAAAAAACTCACGTTAGTCAGCCCAACGTGACTTTTTTTGCCTCTAGAGGCAAAAAAAAGCCTATAAGTCCACCTCCAATGAAAAATAGGAATCAAAATCAATCGAATGCAGAATGGAGCAGCCAGGGTCAAGTGCAGCACAGATCAACAACCCCCCCAAGCACCCCAACAGCCAGGATGACCAGCCAGAGTCCCAGGGGAAGAGGAAACTCAGGGCTACAATCATGAAAAGATGCGCATTGCTGGGCAAAACCAGTGATGCATCACTTATCATTGCGTATTTCTTGCAACACCAAGGCATCCAAAACCATGAAAGCTCTGACAGTCCCCGGGGCCTGGAGGCCTCGCTGGTCCTGCGTCTGGGACCTGGAGTGGGATGCGGAGGTGCTGTGGAGTTGCTCGGCCGTGGCTGTAGACATTGAGGTGTCGGCGATCGCCCTTAACTGGTGGTGAAGTCTGCCAGGTCACATGGAGACACATTGCTGACCTGTGTGAGAAGACCGCCTGGTGCCCCTTGAAGCTGTGAACGGTAGAGGCGCTCCTGCACACCAACGTAGGGAGGTCTGCATCGCATACCTCATGCCACACCTACACCGTGGTGCACGGAGGAGATTACCAATGGTGGGCTGCACCTCTCTGCATCACAGGCCGGAGGATGTTGTGCTGGCCGGACGCTGTGGAGGGTGAGGCCCCTGAATTGCGCCGAACTTGTGTGGCGGGAGTACTGCAACTTCATGCCTAAGGGGGCCCTGTTGCATCACGTGCATCGGGAGGTTCCCCAGCAGGCTTGGGGGCGACTGCTGTACCCAGGCTTGTGAAATCCCGCCTTGCTTAGGCTCCTGCTGGCTGAGTCACAGATTTGGAGAGAGTGCTGCGGATTGCACCACGGTGTCAATGTCCAGGTGAGGAGAAGGTGGTACGCGTAGCGGAGGTCGCCCAGGGGTTGAGTCGGGCCCAGGCCTAGCACCTGTGGGTGACGTACCCCCAGTAGCAACTCATCCGCTATGGCGGAAGAGCATCGCTCCACTGCTTTCAAGCAGTGCAATAAGAGAAAACATACCATGATGATAACTTTCTGATATACTCATGCTATGTTTCCTTTGTAGAGGCTGCTCTACTCACCGAGCAGGGCAGGGGCGGAGTGGTATGTCCACTCAAATGTGCAATGACTGTTTGGTCTGCCCTCTCAGGCCGCCCAAAGCAGTCATGCTCACATCCCTGTTCGCAATGCAGGCTGCATTACAGCCTGCATGGAGAACATGCCCACCCCTCCAGCCCCTGGCTGAACGCCTTGTCACGGCACTCAAGAACAATCACAACGCTGCATTGCAGCGTTGTGATTGTCTTAGGGGATGGAGCCTGACTGCCTACTTCCTGTTCCTGGAAGCAGACTCAGGAGAGCAGGAGCACAGAAGACGCGGGACCCTGCCTCGAGGTAAGAATTTTAAAAAATATATTTACAACCTCCGCTTTCCCCCCGTGTCCCCGCCCCCTCCAGTGTCCTTTCCCCCGCCTCCCAGCTGTCCAGTCCCCCCTGCAGCACTACATAATGGCGGCCGCTGTGCGGCCATGCACAGCGGACGTACCACTGGTGCGCCAAATGCAAGCCTGTCTGCGTCCGTCCGCCCCTGAACCACGCCCAGCACCAAGGACCCTTCCTCTCAGACACTCCACCGCTACAACACCAGCACCCTCCTCGCCATCAACCCTGGACGCCACACTGCCTACCATCTAGCAACACTGTAGAATTGTCTTGCACCCTGCGCCTGTCGAAACTGCAAACGCACCTTCTGCCACATCAGCACACCAGCGCCTCCTGCCGACCAACAGCGCAGCCAACCAGCTCAACTGCATCCTCCTCAACGTGCGGTCCTTCCACAAACACGTAACAGAAATTTGGGACCTCCCCGATGCCACCTCTTCAGACATCGCCTTCTTTACGGAAACCTGGACTAACCTCTGCTCCAGACCAGACATCGCCATCACCATACACAACAGTTACAAATTCACCCGCACGGACCACCCTGAGCGGCCAAGAGGAGGCATTGCCATTGTCTGAAAAAGCACACTCCGACTGACCATGCACTCTAATGACCCTACGATGACCTGGAACACTTCCACTTCCAGATCCGACCAACCCCAACACCACCCTCCACAGCACCCTCATCTACAGGCCCCCGGGCCACGAACCCCCATTCACTGATGCCAATGTAGACCTCATCGCACCCAAGGCTCTCCCGTCCACCGACTACATCCTACTCGGAGACCTTAAGTTCCACCTGGACAACCCCAGTGACAAGAACACCACCCCTCTCCTGGGAACCCTCGCCAACATCGGACTCAAGCAGATAGTCACCGCACCAACCCACACACGCTCAAGCCCGTCTTCTCCACCAGTGGGAACTTCAACTACAGCCATACCACAGGACTCTCCTGTACCAACCATCATTGTTTACATCACGCCTTCACCATGCCCACCGTACATCATCGCCATCATTGCCCTCTCTGTCGCAGCTGGATCAAGGCCGCCGAAGAACTTCCCGTCAACTCCCTCAGCACCACCACTCCGCCAACGCTTACAGACACCAACACCACAGCGCGAACCTCCACCAATGGATCTCCAACTGCGCTGACACCCTGGCACCCCTCGAGAAAAGACCAGGCAAACAACACTCCAAGAAGGCCAACTGGTTCACTCCCGCCCTCCACTAGTCCAGCCTCACCTACAGACGTCTCCAAAAGAGATGGAGCCACAACATCAATCAACTCCGCAACACAGTCACCCTTGCACCATGGCGCAAGGGTGCCTGCGTTGGCGCATGGCAGCCATTATGCGCCAACGTAGGGGAAAAAGACAGGGGCTTATTCATGAGCCCCTTCTTACAGTTTCACCCCGCCGGTGCATCATTTTCTTGACGTACTTGCAGCGTGATTCTTGCACCACATTGCGCCGTATTTGCAAAGTGACGCATTTAGGCATATGCGTGACCTTGTGAAGCCCTGTGCCACATTATACCTGCATCAGGTATGATGTATACAGGGTGGGCGTTCCAACGCAACAAAGCCTCATAGGAGTGGCGCAGTGAAATCCACCTGATTTCACTGCAACAATTGTAGGACGCCACTGTGTCAGTACCTTATGCGTGCCTCCTGGCAGGCATAAGTGTGACGCAGTGCCCCAGGGATAGGCTGGCTCCATGCATTGCTGGAGTTGCGTCATGCTTGTGACACAACTGCAGCAATGCGTGACTTTAGCGCTGACAGATACGTCAGGATTCCAGACGCATCTGTCATTAATTGCGACATGGAGCGCCGTACAGTGAATACATCGCATCCATGGTGTCACAAGAAGGGAGTAGTGAAAAGTCTTGGAACACTGTTTTGTCACAGCGATGCAACACTTTTCATGAATGAGACCCAAGAATGCGCCCTATCTTATTGATGGTGCACATTCCTGCCCTGTAGTTTTGTTGCAGGGCAGCACAGCAACATTCCTTGCAGCGCTGACCAGCATCAAAACCTTCTGAAATGAGGCCCAAGTGTTTGCACAATTTTTAAGACCAGCTATTTTCTGGTCTCAAAAAACTGTCTCTAACTGGAGTTAGAGGCATTTTTTTTGGGTTTTGCACCATACAAGGAATTTCTTGTAAATATTGCAAAGTGGGGTAAGTGGCAGTTTTTGCACGGGAACGTCTACCTTGATTCTCATTTTCGTTAAGTACCGCTAACAGAAGTGGCGATCCTAAAAATTCACGTTTACGCCTGAAAACTGCTGCTAACTGCGGTTAGCGGCAACTTGTAAATACTGCGATAAAAAAAGCTGCCGTAACGTCAAAAAATTGACGCTACGGTGGCATTAACTCCTTGAGCTTATGCCCCTTAGAGTCACAAAAATTGAAGATTTAAGTACATCCACATGCCACAACTGGCAAACTGGGGCACAGTTCCATCAATCCAGACTGTGCTGCATTTAACGGATGGAAGGAAGGAAATGACCAGAAACATTGGAGTATTTTTATGAGAAGTAAAGAATTATGCAGTTTGACTGCTTCTGAAGGAGATTGAGGATTAGCGAATCTGATTTTATGGTGTACGCCAGATCGTCTGCTGGAGTCATGGCCAGAGATTTTTGGGCACCTGGACATACATGCCTTAAACCTGAAAATCACGGATTTATGAGAAGTCGGTAGAATGGTCTTTGACTTTTACAGGACAAGCCTGCCAACTGAGTAAACTCATTAGGCAAGGCTAGAGGAATGATGGACAATAGGTATCAATGAGCAATTTGCCACAAGTGTAGCAAATATAATATAGAAGGTGCAGATTGGTTAATTTGAATGCCAGAATGAAACTGATCCATTATGAACATTTACTTAACCACACAGGTTATGCACAAAATAGATTAATACAATGGTGAAAAAGGTGTGTGTGTGTTGTTGGGGGTGTATGTATATATGCATATCTATATTCACTGAAAAAACCATAGGTTTTAGGGACAGTTATAGTTAGTTGGACATTTCACTCGTACAAAACCATAGAAATTCCCCCGTTATAGTTAGTTCAGCTAACTATAACTCGCGCCCGCAATGCACTGCTGATGACGTCACATATTACATCACTCATGACATGGTCAGTGACATCACTGATGACATCACTGATGACATCTCAAATGACATCACTGATGACATCATCCAGTGACTGTGTGTTTCTGTAAAGTTTAAATATGTTTAATATATATAGGGAAAGGCGTATTGAAGAATGAGTGGGTGTATAAGTGTCTGAATGGATGATTTAGTACGTGAGTGACTGACTCTACAAGTGAGTGATTAAATGTATCTCACTGAATGCATGGGTTAGTGACTAAACTGTATGAATGTCTGTATCCGTCTGTCTGTTGGTTTGTAAGCGGCTGCATGGCTTTCTGAATAGCTACATGAGTGTCTACATGGGTTATTGATTGATTGTCTGAGTATCTGTATGGGTGCCTGAGTGTTTGTGTGGGTGGGGTGTGTGTGACTCTGTGCATAGATGTGTGAGTTGGTGATTCACTGGGTGCATGGTTTCAAGAGTGCATCTGTGATGGACTGTATGGGTGGGTGAGTGTGTGTATGGGTGTGTTAGTGATTGAATGTATATCTCAGTGGTACATGTGTGAGTAACTACATATGTGAAAGGCAGTATATATGTGTGTTGGAGTATATAAATGGCTATAAGTGAGAGTGTGTGATTGTGAGAGTGGCTGTATGGATGAGTGTGTACTTGTATCAGTGATTGTATAAGAGTGTAAGAATGTGCTAGTATTTGTATGAGTAAGTGAGCTGGTGTGTGTATAACTGTATAGGTGAGTAAATGGGTGTGTGATTAAGTTTTTGCATGACTGACTAGGTGTGTGAGTACCTCTATGGATGAGTGGCGGTGTGTGAGTGTTTATATAGGTGTATGAGTGCATATGATAGTCCTGTACTGAGTGACTAAGTATGAGTGACTGTACGGGTGAGTGAGTGGATGTGTGTGTAGACCTAAGAATCAGTGAGTGGGTATGTAGTTTTTGGTGTTGGAGTGTCTATGGTTTTGAGAATGGCAGTCTGTAATTTAGAGTGGGTGTATCAAAAGTTATATTAGGGTGTGAGAAGATGCATGAAATTATCACATGGATGATGTCATCAGTGATGTCATTTGAGATGTCATCAGTGATGTCATCAGTGATGTCACTGACCATGTCATGAGTGATGTAATATGTGACGTCATCAGCAGTGCATTGCGGGCGCGAGTTATAGTTAGCTGAACTAACTATAACGGGGGAATTTCTATGGTTTTGTACGAGTGAAATGTCCAACTAACTATAACTGTCCCTAAAACCTATGGTTTTTTCAGTGAATTTCAAAGGTTTTTTAAATGCTAATTTCTAACTATAACGTGTCTGAAACCTATGGTTTTTTCAGTGAATTTCAAAGGTTTTTTAAATGCTAATTTCTAACTATAACGTGCCTGAAACCTATGATTTTTAAGTGAATTTCAAAGGTTTTTTTAAATGCTAGTTTCTAACTATGCCTACAGAGGTAGGACATGTGAAGAAAGAAGAAAAAACGCACAGAAAGAAGCAAAAGATGTGCAGAAAGAACCAACAGAGGAGCAGAAAGAGGCCTTGTTGCAAAATCATCCTGTGCCCACAACTTTTTCAGACGGGTACTGGTGGTAACTGACTCTGACTAACCAGAGCCAGTGCTATGCTAAAAGACACTTAGAATACAGTGAAAACACCTACATACACTAGGGAACACTATGCGTTGGGGTACCCCTGTGATTAGCATGACCTCCTCTGCAAGTCCCTAGTACATAATAGGGCAGGGGGATTAAAACTACCTCTTAAAACGCGCTACAGGGCGCGTTTGCACAGTGGTGAAGGGAGGGGGGGCCTGAGGTGACATGTGTGCAAACGCACCCCGTGGCGTGTTTTAAGTTGCGGGATTAAGTCCCCTTGAATTCTGAGGGTCCCTGGGGCCCAACTAGCCCCCCAGGTACCTACAGTTAGGACCACAGAGCTGAGTTTCAGAGAGGCATTCCGAGGCCACGCACCTTTTTTACCTCTCTGCAACGCAACTCTGTTGTGCTTACTGAAGGTACCTGGTGGGCTAGTTGGCCCCCAGGGTCCCTCAGGATTCAAAGGGAATTAATTCCCCAACTTAAAACGCACCACAGGGCGTGTTTGCGCACATGTCACCTGAGGCCCCGCCCCTCCCTTCACCACTGTGCAAACGCGCCCCGTGGTGCGTTTTAAGTTGGGGGATTAGGTCACCTTGAATCCTGAGGGTCCCTGGGGCCCAACTAGCCCACTACGTACTTCCAGTAAGCACCACAGGCCTGCGTTGCAACGCCTGTAACAAATTGTGCAGTTGTGTTTAGGTAGTGAAGAGGGTCGTGCTGGGGGTAGTTTTTAGGGTTTAGGGTAGTGCAGTGGTGTTTGTGTAGTGTAGGGGGTCATGCTGGGGGTAGATTTAGGGTTTAGGGTAGTGCAGTGGTGTTTGGGTAGTGTAGGGAGTCGTGCTGGGGGAGTGTTTTAGGGTTTAGGGTAGTGCAGTGGTGTTTGGGTAGTGTAGGGGGTCGTGCTGGGGGAGTGTTTTAGGGTTTAGGGTAGTGCAGTGGTGTTTGGGTAGTGTAGGGGGTCGTGCTGGGGGTAGTGATTTAGGGTAGTGCAGTGGTGTTTGGGTAGTGTAGGGGGTACTGCTGGGGGTAGTGTTTTAGGGTTTAGGTTAGTGCAGTGGTGTTTGGGTAGTGTAGGGGTACTGCTGGGGGTAGTGTTTTAGGGTTTAGGGTAGTGCAGTGGTGTTTGTGTAGTGTAGGGGTAGTGTTTTAGGGTTTAGGGTAGTGCAGTGGTGTTTGTGTAGTGTAGGAGGTCGTGTTTTAGGGTTTAGGGTAGTGCAGTGGTCTTTGGGTAGTGTAGGGAGTCATGCGGGGTAGTGTTTTAGGGTTTAGGGTAGTGTAGGGGTCATGCGGGGGTAGTGTTTTAGGGATTAGGGTAGTGCATTGGTGTTTGGATAGTGTAGGGGGTCATGCGGGGGTAGTGTTTTAGGGTTTAGGGCAGTGCAGTGGTGTTTGGGTAGTGTAGGGGGTCGTGCTGGGGGAGTGTTTTAGGGTTTAGGGCAGTGCAATGGTGTTCGGGTAGTGTAGGGGGTCATGCTTGGGGGAGTGTTTTAGGGTTTAGGGCAGTGCAGTGGTGTTCGGGTAGTGTAGGGGGTCGTGCTGGGGGAGTGTTTGAGGGTTTAGGGCAGTGCAGTCGTGTTCGGGTAGTGTAGGGGGTTGTGCTGGGGTTAGTATTTTAGGGTTTAGGGTAGTGCAGTGGTGTTCGGGTAGTGTAGGGGGTCGTGCTGGGGGTAGTGTTCTAGGGTTTAGGGCAGTACAGTGGTGTTTGGGCAGTGTAGGGGGTAATGCTGGGGGTGGTGTTTTAGGGTTTAGGGCAGTGCAGTGGTGTTCGGGCAGTGTAGGGGGTCGTGCTGGGGGTGGTGTTTCAGGGTTTAGGGCAGTGCAGTGGTGTTCGGGCAGTGTAGGGGGTGGTGTTTCAGGGTTTAGGGCAGTGCAGTGGTGTTCGGGCAGTGTAGGGGGTCGTGCAGGGGTGGTGTTTCAGGGTTTAGGGCAGTGGTGTTCGGGCAGTGTAGGGGGTCGTGCTGGGGGTGGTGTTTCAGGGTTTGGGGCAGTGCAGTGGTGTTCGAGCAGTAAAGGGGGTCGTGCTGGGGATGGTGTTTCAGGGTTTAGGGCAGTGCAGTGGTGTTCGGGCAGTGTAGGGGGTCGTGCTGGGGCTGGTGTTTCAGGGTTTAGGGCAGTACAGTGGTGTTCGGGCAGTGTAGGGGGTCGTGCTGGGGCTGGTGTTTCAGGGTTTAGGGCAGTGGTGTTCGGGCAGTGTAGGGGGTTGTGCTGTGGCTGGTGTTTCAGGGTTTAGGGCAGTGCAGTGGTGTTCGGGCAGTGTAGGTGGTCATGCTGGGGCTGGTGTTTCAGGGTTTAGGGCAGTGCAGTGGTGTTCGGGCAGTGTAGGGGGTCATGCTGGGGCTGGTGTTTCAGTGTTTAGGGCAGTGCAGTGGTGTTCGGGCAGTGTAGGGGTCTTGCTGGGGCTGGTGTTTCAGAGTCTAGGGCAGTGCAGTGGTGTTCGGGCAGTGTAGGGGGTCTTGCTGGGGCTGGTGTTTCAGGGTTTAGGGCAGTGCAGTGGTGTTCGGGCAGTGTAGGGGGTCGTGCTGGGGGTGGTGTTTCAGGGTTTAGGGCAGTGCAGTGGTGTTTGGGCAGTGTAGGGGGTCATGCTGGGGCTAGTGTTTCAGGATTTAGGGCAGAGCAGTGGTGTTCAGGCAGTGTAGGGGGTTTTGCTGGAGGTGGTGTTTCAGGGTTTAGGGCAGTGCAGTGGTGTACGGGCAGTGTAGAGGGTCTTGCTGGGGGTGGTGTTTCAGGGTTTAGGGCAGTGGTGTTCAGGCAGTGTAGGGGGTCATGCTGGGGTTGATGTTTCAGGGTTTAGGGCAGTGCAGTGGTGTTCGGGCAGTGTAGGGGGTCGTGCTGGGGGTGGTGTTTCAGGGTTTAGGGCAGTGCAGTGGTGTTCCGGCAGTGTAGGAGGTCGTGCAGGGGGTGGTGTTTCAGGGTTTAGGGTAGTGCAGTGGTGTTCGGGCAGTGTAGGGGGTCATGCTGGGGGTGGTGTTTCAGGGTTTAGGGCAGTGCAGTGGTGTTCGAGCAGTGTAGGGTGTCGTGCTGAGGGGTGGTGTTTCAGGGTTTAGGGCAGTGCAGTGGTGTTCGGGCAGTGTAGGGGTCGTGCAGGGGGTGGTGTTTCAGGGTTTATGGCAGTGCAGTGGTGTTTGGGCAGTGTAGGGGGTCGTGCAGGGGGTGGTGTTTCAGGGTTTAGGGCAGTGCAGTGGTGTTCGGCCAGTGTAGGTGGTCTTGCTGGGGGTGGTGTTTCAGGCTTTAGTGCAGTGGTGTTCGGGCAGTGTAGGGGGTCTTGCTGGGGCTGGTGTTTCAGGGTTTAGGGCAGTGCAGTGGTGTTCGGGCAGTGTAGGGGGTCTTGCTGGGGATGGTGTTTCAGGGTTTAGGGCAGTGCAGTGGTTTTCGGGCAGTGTAGGCGGTCGTGCTGGGGCTGGTGTTTTAGGGTTTAGGGCAGTGCAGTGGTGTGCGGGCAGTGTACGGGGTTGTGCTGGGGCTGGTGTTTCAGGGTTTAGGGCAGTGCAGTGGTGTTCGGGCAGTGTAGGGGGTCGTGCTGGGGGTGGTGTTTCAGGGTTTATGGCAGTGCAGTGGTGTTTGGGCAGTGTAGGGGGTCGTGCAGGGGGTGGTGTTTCAGGGTTTAGGGCAGTGCAGTGGTGTTCGGCCAGTGTAGGTGGTCTTGCTGGGGGTGGTGTTTCGGGGTTTAGGGCAGTGCAGTGGTGTACGGGCAGTGTAGGGGGTCTTGCTGGGGGTGGTGTTTCAGGGTTTAGGGCAGTGGTGTTCGGGCAGTGTAGGGGGTCTTGCTGGTGGTAGTGTTTCGGGGTTTAGGGCAGTGCAGTGGTGTTCGTGCAGTGTAGGGGGTCGTGCTGGGGGTGGTGTTTCAGGGTTTAGGGCAGTGCAGTAGTGTTCGGGCAGTGTAGGGGGTCGTGCAGGGGTGGTGTTTCAGGGTTTATGGCAGTGCAGTGGTGTTTGGGCAGTGTAGGGGGTCGTGCAGGGGTGGTGTTTCAGGGTTTAGGGCAGTGCAGTGGTGTTCGGCCAGTGTAGGTGGTCTTGCTGGGGGTGGTGTTTCAGGCTTTAGTGCAGTGGTGTTCGGGCAGTGTAGGGGGTCTTGCTGGGGCTGGTGTTTCAGGGTTTAGGGCAGTGCAGTGGTGTTCGGGCAGTGTAGGGGGTCTTGCTGGGGCTGGTGTTTCAGGGTTTAGGGCAGTGCAGTGGTTTTCGGGCAGTGTAGGCGGTCGTGCTGGGGCTGGTGTTTTAGGGTTTAGGGCAGTGCAGTGGTGTTCGGGCAGTGTACGGGGTTGTGCTGGGGCTGGTGTTTCAGGGTTTAGGGCAGTGCAGTGGTGTTCGGGCAGTGTAGGGGGTCGTGCTGGGGGTGGTGTTTCAGGGTTTAGGGCAGTGCAGTGGTGTTCGGGCAGTGTAGGGGGTCATGCTGGGGGTGGTGTTTCGGGGTTTAGGGCAGTGCAGTGGTGTACGGGCAGTGTAGGGGGTCTTGCTGGGGGTGGTGTTTCAGGGTTTAGGGCAGTGGTGTTCGGGCAGTGTAGGGGTCTTGCTGGTGGTAGTGTTTCGGGGTTTAGGGCAGTGCAGTGGTGTTCGTGCAGTGTAGGGGGTCGTGCTGGGGGTGGTGTTTCAGGGTTTAGGGCAGTGCAGTAGTGTTCGGGCAGTGTAGGGGATCGTGCAGGGGGTGGTGTTTCAGGGTTTAGGGCAGTGCAGTGGTGTTCGGGCAGTGTAGGGGGTCGTGCTGGGGGTGGTGTTTCAGGGTTTAGGGCAGTGCAGTGGTGTTCGGGCAGTGTAGGGGGTCGTGCAGGGGTGGTGTTTCAGGGTTTAGGGCAGTGCAGTGGTGTTCGGGCAGTGTAGGGGTCGTGCTGGGGCTGGTGTTTCAGGGTTTAGGGCAGTGCAGTGGTGTTTGGGCAGTGTAGGGGGTCTTGCTGGGGGTGGTGTTTCAGGGTTTAGGGCAGTGGTGTTCAGGCAGTGTAGGGGGTCTTGCTGGGGGTAGTGTTTCAGGGTTTAGGGCAGTGCAGTGGTGTTCGGGCAGTGTAGGGGGTCTTGCTGGGGGTAGTGTTTCAGGGTTTAGGGCAGTGCAGTGGTGTTTGTGCAGAGTAGGGGGTCGTGCTGGGGATGGTGTTTCAGGGTTTAGGGCAGTGCAGTAGTGTTCGGGCAGTGTAGGGGGTCATGCAGGGGTGGTGTTTCAGGGTTTAGGGCAGTGCAGTGGTGTTCGGGCAGTGTAGGGGTCGTGCTGGGGGTGGTGTTTCAGGGTTTAGGGCAGTGCAGTGGTGTTCGGGCAGTGTAGGGGGTCGTGCTGGGGGTGGTGTTTCAGGGTTTAGGGCAGTGGTGTTCGGGCAGTGTAGGGGGTCTTGCTGGGGGTGATGTTTCAGGGTTTAGGGCAGTGCAGTGGTGTTCGGGCAGTGTAGGAGGTCTTGCTGGGGGTAGTGTTTCAGGGTTTAGGGCAGTGCAGTGGTGTTCGGGCAGTGTAGGGGTCATGCTGGGGGTGGTGTTTCAGGGTTTAGGGCAGTACAGTGGTGTTCGGGCAGTGTAGGGGGTCGTGAAGGGGGTGGTGTTTCAGGGTTTAGGGCAGTGCAGTGGTGTTCGGGCAGTGTAGGGGTCGTGCTAGGGTATGTGTTTCAGGGTTTAGGGCAGCGCAGTGGTGTTCGGGCAGTGTAGGGGTCGTGCTGGGGGTAGTGTTTTAGGGTTTAAGGTAGTGCAGTGGTGTTTGTGTAGTGTAGGGGGTCGTGCTGGGGGCAGTGTTTTAGGGTTTAGGGTAGTGCAGTGGTGCTTGTGTAGTGTAGGGGGTCGTGCTGGGGGTAGTTTTTTAGGGTTTAGGGTAGTGCAGTTGTGTTTGTGTAGTGTAGGGGTCATGTTTTAGGGTAGTGCAGTGGTGTTTGGGTAGTGTAGGGGGTCGTGCTGGGGGTAGTGTTTTAGGATTTAGGTTAGTGCAGTGGTGTTGGGGTAGTGTTTTAGGGTTTAGGGTAGTGCAGTGGTGTTTGTATAGTGTAGGGGGTCATGCTGGGGGTAGTGTTTTAGGGTTTAGGATAGTGCAGTGGTGCTTGTGTAGTGTAGGGGTCGTGCTGGGGTAGTGTTTTAGGGTTTAGGGTAGTGCAGTGGTGTTTTTGTAGTGTAGGGGGTCATGTTTTAAGATGCAACGCTCCAATACCTGACCAGTCTGCACTACATAAAACTGCAAAAAACTAAAAATAAAAAGTGTTTTGCACACTTTTGTCATTGGGCTATATGTGGGCTACATCTGGGTAATATTTGTGCTACATTTGGGCTCTTTTTTCACTGGTGGCCATCTTGGAAGACTTCTTTGTTATGAAGTTTCCTAATTTCCTCATTTACTGCAGTCTCCTCAGTAGGAAATGCTTTCAGTTTTTTACTTTGATTCCATCAAGAAGGCATTCAGATGTGTCACACATTTGCCATAAATTCAGAATGTTATTACTCTAGTTGTTCATTAGATCACTGTAGTAAAGCTTCTGCTCACCAAGGAGTTAACTGGAAGTCTACTGCTGGTATTGAAAGTGATTGTTTCAGTCTGCATGTCAGAATTTTCTAATGAAATAGAAGAGGATTTGAGATCTCACTTAAAACATGCACTAAATTTTCTTTTTGCAGCACTAACCATAATTTCTATGGCAAAATGAACCCCCTCATTTTGTTCCTTTTTAAATTAAATGTTTTAAGTGTTACCAGTTTATTCCAATCAAGATGGCTTCAGGTGTGCCATACTTTTGTCATAAGTAAGTCTGTTAGCACTCTAGTTGTTCTTTAGAACACTCTGGGAAGCTGCAGTAGAACACAAAGGCATCAACTGACAGGCTGCTCCTGTTGAAATATAACAGGAAGATATTTGAGATCACACTTGAAACATGTCCTAATTTTTCTTTCTATAGCACTAACCATAATTTCTATGACAAAATGAACCCCATCATTTTGTTCCTTTTTAAATTAAATGTTTTAAGTGTTACCAGTTTATTCCAATCAAGATGTCTTCAGGTGTGCCATACTTTTGTCATAAGTAAGACTGTTAGCGCTCTAGTTGTTCTTTAGAACACTCTGGGAAGCTGCAGTAGAACACAAAGGCATCAACTGACAGGCTGCTCCTGTTGAAATATAACAGGAAGATATTTGAGATCACACTTGAAACATGTCCTAATTTTTCTTTCCAGAGCACTAACCATAATTTCTATGACAAGATGAACCCCATCATGTTGTTCCTTTTTAAATTAAATGTTTTAAGTGTTACCAGTTTATTCCAATCAAGATGGCTTCAGGTGTGCCATACTTTTGTCATAAGTAAGGCTGTTAGCACTCTAGTTGTTCTTTAGAACACTCTGGGAAGCTGCAGTAGAACACAAAGGAATCAACTGACAGTCTCTGCCCTTGTTGGATGTACATGTTTTACTGAGAATGTCAGACTTCATTCTCACATGACTGAGAAAGATAATGTGAATTTACAGAAAATATGCTCTCATTTTAGCTTCTGGGGCACCTTCCAAAACTGTATGGGACAAGCATGTGAAAATAGTTTTCTCTCAAACATGATTCATGATATCCCAGCAGAAGGTTTTTCACAGGGTAAAATCACCTTAGAACACACCACAATTCCTGAAATTAGTATGGTACCATCAACAAATGAATTCTAATGTAACTAAAGTCTGTTATCACCCTTTATAGTTCTCCTTTTGGTAACCCTCAAAATCTTCGATTCACTACAATGCATTTCAATGGGGTACTATCATTTATATTGGTCCCAAGGTGGCTGCCAGCAATTCCAGGATGAAGTGCTGACAGCCAATCAGATCTCACGATGACATGTGTGGTTAGGCTCCGCCCAGATATATATGTGTTTTTACTTTTGGTTTTCTCAGCAACTACTGAACGGATTTACACCATTTAACAAAAAGGGTTCTTTTTGAACCAAGAACTAACTCTTTGCCAAATTTGGTGTAATTCCGTTCAGCAGTTCGGGCTGTAGCCTTGCATAAAGTTTCCTATGGGAAATTGATTTTTTGACTCTTATTTTTTTAATTTCTCCGCAACTACTGAACGGATTTACACCATTTAACAAAAAGGGTTCTTTCTGAACCAAGAACTACCTCTTTGCCAAATTTGGTGTAATTCCGTTCAGCAGTTCGGGCTGTAGCCGTGTCTAAAGTTTCCTATGGGAAAATGAATGGGGAAAACACGTTTTGGGACCCCCTTTTTTCTCGGCCCCCGCTTGACGAATCACCCTGAGACTTTCAGGGTAGGAGCGGACCGGAGCGGGCCATAAAGTTTGAAAATTTCGCGAAGATTCGTCAACCGACGCAAGAGTTATTTCAAATAGAATGTCGCGGATTTCCTATGGAAAATAGGTCCTAACTATAACTATCTACTGGCGACCGCCAGTAGATAATACATATATATATATATATATATATAGATATATGTGTTATGTTAAATGACATCATTAACCACGGACATCATTAATGCCATCACCGATGACATCTCAAATGACATGAATGATGACATCACTGATCACCTCAATGATAACATAATCCAGGATACTTCTCTGCAAATAGAAACCGTATGTTACAGGAGACAAGTGTCATTCAGTTTGGAAAAAGCTATATGGTGCACACTTTAGCTACTAGTGAAGTCTTAAATGCAAGCAGTACTTCATTAATGAAGGTAGAGACTGAGCACAAATATTGTGAGTTGCAATAATATGTTTCAAATAGGTTGTGCCTGTTCCCAAAAATATGTGAGAAAAACTAAAGCTTCTCCTTACAATACATTATTCTCATGTTGATGTCTGTATCCATGGTGACATTAAAGGGTTGTCATGGAGTGCTATAGACAATGTCCATAAAAACTTCAAATCTAGTGTCACCGTTCTGGTATTATGTCACTATCTTAGTGCCTGTGTCCTTGTGTCCTTACATTCCTGTGTCAGTGAACCAACATTAAGGGCCCGATTCTGATGCGGTTAGGAAATCTTCCAGATCTAATCGATTTGGAAATGTTTTCCGACCGACTCAGATCGGGAGAGTCCGACCAACCGAGTATGATGCATCCAGATGCTTCCAGATACGATTTGGTTGGACTCCCATTGACTTCTAGGGGAGCCTATGTTCCTAACCGCATCGTAATCTGGCCCTCGGTCGGGAAGACACGTTCCCGATCCGATTCGGAAGGAGAAAATGCCGTTAGGAGGCCTTGCTAACCGCATCGTAATCGGGCCCTAGGTGGGAATGCTTTCCTAACCGCATCGGAATCAGGCCCTTATGGTTGTCCGCTATGTTAGTGTTCCAGTGTGACTATTCCCATGTTAGTATTGGTGCTAATGTTTCAGCATCCCTTTTTGCAATTCCTAGTGTCAGTGTTGTTTTCCCTTCTCAGTACTTGTGGCAGTATCCATTCGACAGTGCCTCTGTGTCAGGGCCCTTTTGTTGTTGCCCTAGTGGCAGTACCCGTTTGTCACTGCACTTGTGTCAATGTCCCCATTTCAGTGTTGAGGTCCTGTGGCAGTGTTCCACGGACGGTGTTGGTGTCCCTTTGTCAGTGCCTTATTGTTATTGTTAATGTTCCTATGTCAGTTTCCTCCTGTCAGTGTTGGGCCCCCTGAGTCAGTGTAGTTAGTGTCCCACATGATGTTGTTCTTTGCTTATGCACGACTTATACCATCCCAAGTCCTCTTCCAAGCACTTGGGACGTGCAAGTGTCCTGAGAATTGAGGGTAAATTGGGGTTCTGAAATCTAATAAAAACATTATATTGAAACAAATGTGGCTACGTCGTGCAAGTTGTATGAGGCCGCTTGACACCCATCCATCCACCTGTGGCCTAAGTACATCATGAATAATGAGGACATTTTATCCTATAATGTCTCAGGCACCCAGATGGCAACCTAAAAATATAATTGGCTGCATGGTATTTGAAAGCCTTGCCTGCTCTATATTGTTCAGTGTGCTCTGAAAGCAGATCCCGCCAACAGCTCGACAGCGCTTTGAAAGGTGATTTCTGTCAAATACATCTCTAATTAATTTGTACCCGGCGTTATTTTGTGAGGTGCAGAGGGCAGCTGCCATGTGAATGGTAACTGAGAACGACGCCGTGTCACTGTTGTCTGTGGTTTCTCGTCTCTTGCCGGGAGAGTGCAAGGATCTGTCGGGTTGTGTTTCATACAAAAATAATGAAGCAGATAGATTGCTCGCCGTGCCTAACACTCTTTCTGTTTCACTGGAACCACATAGAAAATCCATTATTTAAGTCGTGGCCTAGGAACTTTAGCAGGCGTCTGCAAGAGACGCGACAATGGCTCTTGCTCAGGTGGGGTCACTTTTGTTCATTTTCTTGAACTGGGCTGGTGGCTTTGGGGCCTGCAGGCTCGCGGGACAGTCCTTTCATTATCCCATTGTCACATAAGCGGACACTTTCACGATAAATACCAGGTTAGCCTTTTCATATGATGCTCGCATCCAATTACTAATGTTTTCAAAGGGTTCGGTTTCAAGCAGGCTTAGTAATTATTTTTGCATGGAGTATTTGATGACACACCTAAATATAGGATAGGCTTGGCCTCAGCCACACACCCAGCTAGTGTTTCACGCTTATTCCTCTATTTTAAAAGTAGGAAAGAAGTCTACTGAGGATTGTTGTTCGTCGCCCATATTGTAATGCAAATGTATACTGTTCTGCAAACTTGCTAACTCCAGTAAACCTTAGTACGGCAAGCTGTAATGAGCGCCAATGGGAAACTTCCACCAAGGTGTACGGACAACATCGCAATAAATGAAACCAACATTGTGCTTTTGATGTAATCTTAGTGTAGCCATAGTTTAAAAAAAAAAGTTAACTCTTTTGATTAATTTACTACCCCACTGGAAAAGTAGTGTGTACTCACAAAACCTTTCAAAGAGCATCGCTTAGAATTTGAGACACAGTTGAGGAAACTGACCTGTTGGAGTTTGTTCAAGAGTCTAGTCAACAAAAGTAAATAGCTTTCCCATGGATTCCTTGACTCACCTTTGTGATCTTGGTTGGAGCACCAAAGAAATCATCAGCGACCATGAGGTTTACATGTACACAACACAATTAAGGGCATATTTATTAAAAAATCACGCAGCACAGCAAGTCACCTTGCTGCGCTGCGATGCACTGTGTTATAGGGAAAGGGCAAGAATGCACCGTATCTAACATCATACAGCACATTTCTGTGTTTCCGCTGCTCTGGCACACATTGTGCTTCTTAGCGCCAATGCAGGCAAGGTGCAAGGGCTTCGCAACTCTTTAATAAATAAACCCCTTAAGATACAAGGGCCCAGATTTACTATGATTTTTGGTCAGGTTCCATCACTTTTGTGGCGCAGACTTGACGCAAAATCCTTTTCGGAATTTGCAAAGCCAATCAAAGCCACTTTGGGTGGCTGTGCGTTGTTTAGTAAATACAAAGTAATGCAGCACAGCACATAATGCTGCCTTGTTTTACTTTGCATAGGGTAGGCATTACATGGGTGGAGAATGGGCGTTCCCATGCATACATCCATGTATATTGATGCCAACCCAGACTTGCTAATCAGGGTTTGCACCAAATTGGTGCGCTTACCCGACAGAGGTGTAATGAGGAGAAATATCTTTATTTCTCCTTCTTACTTCCTCTTTCCATGTGTGCTGCGTGTTGCAGCACACAACGAAAGAGGAATGTGCTTCTAAGGATAGTTTTTGTGCACAAATATATCCTTCTGGCACAAAAACAATCCTGCCCGTAATGCAGGGACCCTTGCCCTCTTGTGCAAGGGTGCCTGCCTTGGCGCTAAGCAGCACACAGTGCACCCATGCTCTCTTCGTTTCATACAACACAGTGCAACGTGTTGCCTTGCTGTGCCGCGTTGCGTGAAATAATAGTAAATGTACCTCATAATACTTTGAGGGCACTAGCAAGTTTAGTTTAAAAGATAAAAAGTTAGTATGAAAAAATATGGAGGACTGTCCAAGAATTCAAAAATGTTGAGGGGAAAAATGTGGAAATGTTAATGAAAGCGAATATAGCAAAGGAGTACAATGTTTACAAAAGGGACATATCAGGAAATCCCATAGAAACAGCACTGCCAATACATGTTCAACTGTAGGGTATTTAAGGCTGCTTCATCTTTTTGGGTTGTAAGAATTTTCAGGACATGTCACAACTTAATGGATGGAGCCATTGGCTCATGCTTGCATAGCCAGAACACAATCTTGGAATTGGTTGCTCCAATTGAGTTATATCAGGATTGCAGGTAGATATAGTTGCATTTGAAGTTGTAAATCTCTGAGCCTGACGGGTCAAAGCATCCAGTTGGAAGTAATGAAAACAACTGTGGCTCCTGTAGGTCACGTCCTGGTGTACCTCCCATTTAAGTCATGTCAACGTCAGATGCAAGTTGAGCCAACCCTCGGTATATCGCTCTAGCCTGAGGCTCTCAAACCTGAGGCTCAAAGTTGTTGAGGTAGCTGATTGAACTGTTGTTGATGTGGCAAAGCAGTCTTTCTGAGGCATGGCTTCATGATATCTCAATTGTAAAGTTTCAAATAGGTACCTGGTTCCAAGTGACTGGTTTAAAGATTTTAAAATTGTTAAAGCGTTTTTACAAGTATCCATTGTCGCTTTAAATAGTCAGGATTGTTTTCTCCAAAGCCAAACTTAGTCTAATTGTTGTAGGAGTTCTGAGGTCAGTAGTCCCTCTGATTCTGGAACATCAACACCTTCTATGGTCACATCCTCCTGAAACAGGAAGCTTCAACCAACTCTATTCCCAACAGATGCAGGGTGAAGAATCCCTCTGAATGAGGGCCCACCTTTTCAGTAACAAAGACCTGGGCACAAAGTTGAAGTTAAAGGAAGAAACACATTTTTAATTGCTCCACTATCTTATTGCAGCATTGTGTTCAAAACAAGTTCTGAAGTGTCAGTGAATGAAGCATGTAAAGTAGCATACCATTCAAAGATGACTCTAAACCAATGTCCAACAGAAATTCCACACAGCAAACTCCTCTTTCTACTTCTTTGTAAAGTAGTTTCTCTTCCTAGTGATACCATAATTTCCCCTCATGGTCTTTTGTTAGCTATTGTACAATATGGCAGGCACAGCTTTATTTTCAAGTATCTCTCCTTCAACTCAGCTCCACCCAATATAAGTCCACTTCACGGAGATTCCAGTGTATTCTGCCAACGCTATCCCAGGATATCATCTTGGGCAGGGAATATAGTGTGCCTATCAGGAAAAATTAATCAGAAGGAATCTGTGATCAGGTGCATTGAGATCCATTTGTTCACTCTGGGCAGTAAGGTCAGCTCATTTTCTCTTTCCCCACCCTTATGTGTGACCTCGTCGAAGCTTGGGCAACAGATGTCTTTCCATGACCATGAAGTAAAAAATGGCACAACAGCCAGAGCTCGCAGCTGCATGTAAATAACTTATTGGGTCACTGCAGTTGGAGAGAGCATGTACTATTCCATCTCTTAAAATCACAGTTACGTTTCTCCGTGCACTCAAAATTCCAATATAATCTCAAAATTCCACCGGGTACGTTGTGTGCTACTACATCCGTTGCACTGTGTCAGGCAGTGCCCTAAATATACAAAAACTACATGGGTCGGACAAGCCTGTCCCCTGGATGTGTGCACTTTATCTTGAAACAATATGTTTCTTATCTGCGTTCAATCGTTCACACATAAAAAATCCAATGTTTTGATCGTAGTGATTATTCCATGAATTTATTCATTCATTGATCAATTAATAAATCATTCATTTATAATTCCATCGTCTTTTAGCAAAATGAAATGCTCCTTACAAAACTCAATGCATTTCGGGTCGTATCTCGACCCTTCATCAGGGGTCTATAAGAGAAATACAAGAAATACCAGATTATGAAACATTTCAACATCATAGTCATATAATGTTCAATAGCACCAAACAGTTCATTATCGTGAATACAACTTAATGAAAAAGCAAAGATATACGTGTCGATACAAATGTACATTCCTAGGCAGTTTAGACCATCCAATTCAATCAGTTTATGCATTATCAAACGATTGCATTTGCTCCCCTTTCAATAGAGGGTTCTAACGGACAGGCTGCCACATCGTTCTAAATATTCCCCACTATCAAACGTCACCACACTTACTTGAAAACATAAACGACGGCGCTCGTGAAACATAGCGCAATGTAGCTTCAGTGTATACCGATTTCAAAGGAAACCCGCAAGCCGCCAATAGTTATACTTCCTCATTCATGTTATCGCGAGATGACGGCATCTGCCTCTCTCACGTGATCTGGTTGTGCATTAACCCCTTAATTTCAAAATGCGTCTCTAAACGCGTCCCAGGGAATGTTGTTCATCGCGAGATGACTCTATCACGTGATATGAATATCCAATCCTCTATGAGCACCAAAACACCCTCTACACGTGGTGTCTGCAAGCTGTAGCCTGCCGGCATCGTTATGTAAACAAAAATGCGTGTATACGCGATATATTCCGTGATGTAAAAACTCTATCCTATCAGCCATATTATATGTATATCTAGGACAGAAATACATAAACGGTCATGACGGTGCCTAAAACCAGATAAACAATCAATATTACGATGATCGTAATGCACATCAATACCTTAAGCACTTAGTGAATAAAATGGTGAGAAATCAAGTGGGGCTGTAAGCCACAAAAGAAAACATGATTATAAAATAATACATCCATCTACATATTTATAGAAAACAAGATAATTCTACATGATCATTCATTCCGTGTGGTTGCATGGAATTCAATTTTTAATCCAGAAGAATTCTGCTCTCAATAGTTGTTTATGCGGGTCCATATCAGAACGTGGTTGAATGGCTTCTAGAATGGTAAATTTAACTTGTGCAATTTGGTGACCAGCTTCTAGCCAATGAGTGGCTACTGTTGACTTCATATTTTTAAGTCTGATATTACTTTTATGTTCCGTTATTCTGACTTTCACCTTCCTTTCCGTTTGACCAACGTATATTTTACCACATGGACATTTTATAGTGTATATCACATTCTTTGTATCACATGTACTCGAGTGTAGTAATGGTATTGTGATGCCCTTTGTAGGGTGTGTGAATACATTCCCTGGAATTATATTATTACAATGAGTACAATTTTCGCATCTCCGCATGCCTCTGAACTCTTGTGATTCTTTCTTCTTTGTTTTATGTGACAAATATTCCTTGAGATTCTTTGACCTTTGGAAGGCGAATGTGATTTTCTCATCGAACAATGGTTGCAGATCAGGTTCTTGCTGGATTAATGACCATTGTTTCTTGATGATGTTTTTGATTTTATCGGCTTGTGTGGAGTATTTCAATACACAGACGGTTGGTGTTTTTTCATTTGGTGGTTTAGTTGTAAGTAACGTTTGTCTATCCAAATTTTCCACTTTAGCAATGGATTCTTCAAGAATGTTATTCGGGTATCCTCTTTTCTTGTATTTCATGGCCTGGCTATTGATTATTAAGGGTACATCTTCAGGATTAGAAGTGATGCGTTTTAGCCTGATAAACTGAGACAAAGGCAAATGTTTCTTTAAAGAGTCTTGATGAAAGCTTTTAAAATGCAAACAACTATTGCAATCAGTCTCTTTGATGTGTACATTCGTCTTGATGCTGTTGTTATCAACTGAAATCCAAACATCTAGAAATGCTATTTGTGATTTCTCAATGTGATGAGTAAATTTAATTCGTTCATGGCACATATTCAAATTTAAGATGTTATTTTGTAATGTAATTCCTTCTCCTTTCCAAATAATGAATATGTCATCGATGTATCGTTTGAATAATACTAAACCTTCCGTCCAGACTGGATTCTGCAGAATGTGTTCAAATTCAAACTTGGCCATGAAAATATTCGCGTAGGATGGTGCCCCCGCGAATCCCATAGATGTCCCATTACATTGACCAAAGAACATATCCTTCCATTGAAAATAACTGTGGTATAGTGCAAAATGCATGAGTTCTAATAGAAAAACTTTATCCACATCATCCATGTTATTTCTTAATAAACACCATTCCAAAGCTTCCAGGCCTTCATTGTGCGGGATCGAGGTGTACAGTGCAGAGACATCCACTGTACATAACCACCAATCATTTATGTTCTCTGTGTCAACCGTTTGCAACATATTCAAGAAAGCTGTTGTATCTTTTATATAGGTTTCCCATTTCTGCACCAAGGGTTGTAAGAACCAGTCTAGATATTTTCCGATAGGTTCTGATATGGATCCACATGCTGAGACTATAGGTCTGAATGGGGGAATCTTAGCATCCTTATGCACCTTCGGAAGCATATAAAATTGAGGTCGTCGAGGATATTTAATATTGAAATATTTGTATGTTTTTTCCGCAATCCATTTCATTTGTAAAGCATGATCAAGGATTTCACGTAGTGTCATTTGAAAGGAATATGTCGGATCTTGCTCCAATTTCATGTATGTCCCTTCATCTTGTAAATGATTCATAACACTGGTTTCGTAAAACTTTGTGTCCATCACAATCAGGGCACCTCCCTTATCTGCCTTTTGGAAAGTGAGATCTGAATTATCTATTAATCCTTGTAATGTACTCCATTCTTTTTTTGAAAAATTACATTGGGTTCCACTCATAAAGTTAATTCTGCTTATTTCCGTTTGGATTACTCTTTCAAACGCATCGATGGTCTTGTGCGACACTGGGGCGCAAAAGTTGCTCCTGGCTCTGAATTCTTTTATGTCTTGAAAACCTTCCCTGTGTGGTGTTGGTTGTACCACACTAAAAAAATATTTTAATCTTAACGTGCGAAGGAACTTGAAAATGGCTATTTCCGTTTCTTGTAGTTTGCTCTTGTATACTGGAACAAATGATGTGCCTTTGTTCAACAGTAACAGTTGTGCGTCAGTCAATTCACAACTTGAAATGTTCAACACTAAGTTGTCTTGGTCTTGCTCCTTGTAATGCGAGTTTCTCCTTCTTCCTCTATTTCCTTGTCTCCTCCTTGTTTTTATGGTTGTGGAGCATTGTTGGCCGCCGGGCTTATGGACAAAAAAGCCACCTTTTGTGTTTTATTAACTGACACACTCTTAGTTTGTTGATTTGAAATGCTTGCCAACGGTATTCTGTTATGTACAACGTCTGAGTCCGAAACTACACTTTCTTGTGAGGAGCTGTTATTTGCTCTAGGTTGTTGCCACTTTCTTTGATTATATACCTCCGCCCAAGTATACACTTCTTCAAGATTGTAATCTATCGTGTCGCGAGGGTATTTTTTGATCTTTCTTTTGTGTATCTCTTTTGCGTACCTTTCCAATTTTTGGTTGATGTCATCCAATGTCTCTTTCAAATTCTCATGTTTATCTAGTTCTTTTTTGATTCCTGATAATTCGTCCTCTAAGGTTTTTAGAATATTCGATAATTCTTCCACAATTAATAAAATCAGATCCAATGAACATTTGTTTAAAATTTGATACCACTTTTCTAAGAATGCTTTATTGTTTCTGCATAACATTGGTTTCAATGCAATCCTCAATCCCCTCGGAATGCGTTTCTTTTTATGATAGTGTATCAATGTCGTGGCATGCAGCCTTTGGTTGATTTCTCTCTTGCTTACATATTCCAACTGTTTTATTAACTGAGTCACAGTGTTAACTTGTGGACTGAATGCTCTGGTTTCTTGTATTAATCCATAGATTTCCTCTGCCTCTTCAGTTGAGTATGCTAATGTTTCTGCTTTATTCGCTGTGAGTTGTGCTATTTCTTCAAAAAACATTTTTGTGTTGTTGGTGCACTTCGAATGGGGTAGACAAAAAGGTATAATAACAGTTACGTTTCTCCGTGCACTCAAAATTCCAATATAATCTCAAAATTCCACCGGGTTCGTTGTGTGCTACTACATCCGTTGCACTGTGTCAGGCAGTGCCCTAAATATACAAAAACTACATGGGTCGGACAAGCCTGTCCCCTGGATGTGTGCACTTTATCTTGAAACAATATGTTTCTTATCTGCGTTCAATCGTTCACACATAAAAAATCCAATGTTTTGATCGTAGTGATTATTCCATGAATTTATTCATTCATTGATCAATTAATAAATCATTCATTTATAATTCCATCGTCTTTTAGCAAAATGAAATGCTCCTTACAAAACCCAATGCATTTCGGGTCGTATCTCGACCCTTCATCAGGGGTCTATAAGAGAAATACAAGAAATACCAGATTATGAAACATTTCAACATCATAGTCATATTATGTTCAATAGCACCAAACAGTTCATTATCGTGAATACAACTTAATGAAAAAGCAAAGATATACGTGTCGATACAAATGTACATTCCTAGGCAGTTTAGACCATCCAATTCAATCAGTTTATGCATTATCAAACAATTGCATTTGCTCCCCTTTCAATAGAGGGGTCTAACGGACAGGCTGCCACATCGTTCTAAATATTCCCCACTATCAAACGTCACCACACGTACTTGAAAACATAAACGACGGCGCTCGTGAAACGTAGCGCGATGTAGCTTCAGTGTATACCGATCTCAAAGGAAACCCGCAAGCTGCCAATAGTTATACTTCCTCATTCATGTTATCGCGAGATGACGGCATCTGCCTCTCTCACGTGATCTGGTTGTACATTAACCCCTTAATTTCAAAATGTGTCTCTAAACGCGTCCCAGGGAATGTTGTTCATCGCGAGATGACTCTATCACGTGATATGAATATCCAATCCTCTATGAGCACCAAAACACCCTCTACACGTGGTGTCTGCAAGCTGTAGCCTGCCGGCATCGTTATGTAAACAAAAATGCGTGTATACGCGATATATTCCGTGATGTAAAAACTCTATCCTATCAGCCATATTATATGTATATCTAGGACAGAAATACATAAACGGTCATGACGGTGCCTAAAACCAGATAAACAATCAATATTACGATGATCGTAATGCACATCAATACCTTAAGCACTTAGTGAATAAAATGGTGAGAAATCAAGTGGGGCTGTAAGCCACAAAAGAAAACATGATTATAAAATAATACATCCATCTACATATTTATAGAAAACAAGATAATTCTACACGATCATTCATTCCGTGTGGTTGCATGCAATTCAATTTTTTAATGCAGAAGAATTCTGCTCTCAATAGTTGTTTATGCGGGTCCATATCAGAACGTGGTTGAATGGCTTCTAGAATGGTAAATTTAACTTGTGCAATTTGGTGACCATCTTCTAGCCAATGAGTGGCTACTGTTGACTTCATATTTTTAAGTTTGATATTACTTTTATGTTCCGTTATTCTGACTTTCACCTTCCTTTCCGTTTGACCAACGTATATTTTACCACATGGACATTTTATAGTGTATATCACATTCTTTGTATCACATGTACTCGAGTGTAGTAATGGTATTGTGATGCCCTTTGTAGGGTGTGTGAATACATTCCCTGGAATTATATTATTACAATGAGTACATTTTTCGCATCTCCGCATGCCTCTGAACTCTTGTGATTCTTTCTTCTTTGTTTTATTTGACAAATATTCCTTGAGATTCTTTGACCTCTCGCGATAACATGAATGAGGAAGTATAACTATTGGCGGCTTGCGGGTTTCCTTTGAAATCGGTATACACTGAAGCTACATCGCGCTACGTTTCACGAGCGCCGTCGTTTATGTTTTCAAGTAAGTGTGGTGACGTTTGATAGTGGGGAATATTTAGAACGATGTGGCAGCCTGTCCGTTAGAACCCTCTATTGAAAGGGGAGCAAATGCAATTGTTTGATAATGCATAAACTGATTGAATTGGATGGTCTAAACTGCCTAGGAATGTACATTTGTATCGACACGTATATCTTTGCTTTTTCATTAAGTTGTATTCACGATAATGAACTGTTTGGTGCGATTGAACATTATATGACTATGATGTTGAAATGTTTCATAATCTGGTATTTCTTGTATTTCTCTTATAGACCCCTGATGAAGGGTCGAGATACGACCCGAAATGCTTTGGGTTTTGTAAGGAGCATTTCATTTTGCTAAAAGACGATGAAATTATAAATGAATGATTTATTAATTGATCAATGAATGAATAAATTCATGGAATAATCACTACGATCAAAACATTGGATTTTTTATGTGTGAACGATTGAACGCAGATAAGAAACATATTGTTTCAAGATAAAGTGCACACATCCAGGGGACAGGCTTGTCCGACCCATGTAGTTTTTGTATATTTAGGGCACTGCCTGACACAGTGCAACGGATGTAGTAGCACACAACGAACCCGGTGGAATTTTGAGATTATATTGGAATTTTGAGTGCACGGAGAAACGTAACTGTTATTATACCTTTTTGTCTACCCCATTCGAAGTGCACCAATAACACAAAAATGTTTTTTGAAGAAATAGCACAAATCACAGCGAATAAAGCAGAAACATTAGCATACTCAACTGAAGAGGCAGAGGAAATCTATGGATTAATACAAGAAACCAGAACATTCAGTCCACAAGTTAACACTGTGACTCAGTTAATAAAACAGTTGGAATATGTAAGCAAGAGAGAAATCAACCAAAGGCTGCATGCCACGACATTGATACACTATCATAAAAACAAACGCATTCCGAGGGGATTGAGGATTGCATTGAAACCAATGTTATGCAGAAACAATAAAGCATTCTTAGAAAAGTGGTATCAAATTTTAAACAAATGTTCATTGGATCTGATTTTATTAATTGTGGAAAAACTATCGAATATTCTAAAAACCTTAGAGGACGAATTATCAGGAATCAAAAACGAACTAGATAAACATGAGAATTTGAAAGAGACATTGGATGACATCAACCAAAAATTGGAAAGGTATGCAAAAGAGATACACGAAAGAAAGATCAAAAAATACCGTCGCGACACGATAGATTACAAACTTGAAGAAGTGTATACTTGGGCGGAGGTATATAATCAAAGAAAGTGGCAACAACCTAGAGCAAATAACAGCTCCTCACAAGAAAGTGTAGTTTCGGACTCAGACGTTGTACATAACAGAATACCGTTGGCAAGCATTTCAAATCAACAAACTAAGAGTGTGTCAGTTAATAAAACACAAAAGGTGGCTTTTTTGTCCATAAGCCCGGCGGCCAACAATGCTCCACAACCATAAAAACAAGGAGGGGACAAGGAAATAGAGGAAGAAGGAGAAACTCGCATTACAAGGAGCAAGACCAAGACAACTTAGTGTTGAACATTTCAAGTTGTGAATTGACTGACGCACAACTGTTACTGTTGAACAAAGGCACATCATTTGTTCCAGTATACAAGAGCAATCTACAAGAAACGGAAATAGCCATTTTCAAGTTCCTTCGCACGTTAAGATTAAAATATTTTTTTAGTGTGGTACAACCAACAACACACAGGGAAGGTTTTCAAGACAAAAGAATTCAGAGCCAAGAGCAACTTTTGCGCCCCAGTCTCGCACAAGACCATCAATGCGTTTGAAAGAGTAATCCAAACGGAAATAGGCAGAATTAACTTTATGAGTCGAACCCAATGTAATTTTTCAAAAAAAGAATGGAGTACCTTACAAGGATTAATAGATAATTCAGATCTCACTTTCCAAAAGGCAGATAAGGGAGGTGCCCTGATTGTGATGGACACAAAGTTTTACGAAACCAGTGTTATGAATCATTTACAAGATGAAGGGACATACATGAAATTGGAGCAAGATCCGACATATTCCTTTCAAATGACACTACGTGAAATCCTTGATCATGCTTTACAAATTAAATGGATTACGGAAAAACATACAAATATTTCAATATTAAATATCCTCGACGACCTCAATTTTATATGCTCCCGAAGGTGCATAAGGATGCTAAGATTCCCCCATTCAGACCTATAGTCTCAGCATGTGGATCCATATCAGAACCTATCGGAAAATATCTAGACTGGTTCTTACAACCCTTGGTGCAGAAATGGGAAACCTATATAAAAGATACAACAGCTTTCTTGAATATGTTGCAAACGGTTGACACAGAGAACATAAATGATTGGTGGTTATGTACAGTGGATGTCTCTGCCCTGAACACCTCGATCCCGCACAATGAAGGCCTGGAAGCTTTGGAATGGTGTTTATTGAGAAATAACATGGATGATGTGGATAAAGTTTTTCTATTAGAACTCATGCATTTTGCACTATACCACAGTTATTTTCAATGGAAGGATATGTTCTTTGGTCAATGTAATGGGACATCTATGGGATTCGCGGGGGCACCATCCTACGCGAATATTTTCATGGCCAAGTTTGAATTTGAACACATTCTGCAGAATCCAGTCTGGACGGAAGGTTTAGTATTATTCAAACGATACATCGATGACATATTCATTATTTGGAAAGGAGAAAGAATTACATTACAAAATAACATCTTAAATTTGAATATGTGCCATGAACGAATTAAATTCACTCATCACATTGAGAAATCACAAATAGCATTTCTAGATGTTTGGATTTCAGTTGATAACAACAGCATCAAGACGAATGTACACATCAAAGAGACTGATTGCAATAGTTGTTTGCATTTTAAAAGCTTTCATCAAGACTCTTTAAAGAAACATTTGCCTTTGTCTCAGTTTATCAGGCTAAAACGCATCACTTCTAATCCTGAAGATGTACCCTTAATAATCAATAGCCAGGCCATGAAATACAAGAAAAGAAGATACCCGAATAACATTCTTGAAGAATCCATTGCTAAAGTGGAAAATTTGGATAGACAAATGTTACTTACAACTAAACCACCAAATGAAAAAACACCAACGGTCTGTGTATTGAAATACTCCACACAAGCCGATAAAATCAAAAACATCATCAAGAAACAATGGTCATTAATCCAGCAAGAACCTGATCTGCAACCATTGTTCGATGAGAAAATCACATTCGCCTTCCAAAGGTCAAAGAATCTCAAGGAATATTTGTCAAATAAAACAAAGAAGAAAGAATCACAAGAGTTCAGAGGCATGCGGAGATGCGAAAATTGTACTCATTGTAATAATATAATTCCAGGGAATGTATTCACACACCCTACAAAGGGCATCACAATACCATTACTACACTCGAGTACATGTGATACAAAGAATGTGATATACACTATAAAATGTCCATGTGGTAAAATATACGTTGGTCAAACGGAAAGGAAGGTGAAAGTCAGAATAACGGAACATAAAAGTAATATCAGACTTAAAAATATGAAGTCAACAGTAGCCACTCATTGGCTAGAAGCTGGTCACCAAATTGCACAAGTTAAATTTACCATTCTAGAAGCCATTCAACCACGTTCTGATATGGACCCGCATAAACAACTATTGAGAGCAGAATTCTTCTGGTTTAAAAAATTAAATTCCATGCAACCACACGGAATGAATGATCGTGTAGAATTATCTTGTTTTCTATAAATATGTAGATGGATGTATTATTTTATAATCATGTTTTCTTTTGTGGCTTACAGCCCCACTTGATTTCTCACCATTTTATTCACTAAGTGCTTAAGGTATTGATGTGCATTACGATCATCGTAATATTGATTGTTTATCTGGTTTTAGGCACCATCATGACCGTTTATGTATTTCTGTCCTAGATATACATATAATATGGCTGATAGGATAGAGTTTTTACATCACGGAATATATCGCGTATACACGCATTTTTGTTTACATAACGATGCCGGCAGGCTGCAGCTTGCAGACACCACGTGTAGAGGGTGTTTTGGTGCTCATAGAGGATTGGATATTCATATCACGTGATAGAGTCATCTCGCGATGAACAACATTCCCTGGGACGCGTTTAGAGACGCATTTTGAAATTAAGGGGTTAATGTACAACCAGATCACGTGAGAGAGGCAGATGCCGTCATCTCGCGATAACATGAATGAGGAAGTATAACTAATGGCGGCTTGCGGGTTTCCTTTGAAATCGGAATACACTGAAGCTTCATCGCGCTACGTTTCACGAGCGCCGTCGTTTATGTTTTCAAGTAAGTGTGGTGACGTTTGATAGTGGGGAATATTTAGAACGATGTGGCAGCCTGTCCGTTAGAACCCTCTATTGAAAGGGGAGCAAATGCAATTGTTTGATAATGCATAAACTGATTGAATTGGATGGTCTAAACTGCCTAGGAATGTACATTTGTATCGACACGTATATCTTTGCTTTTTCATTAAGTTGTATTCACGATAATGAACTGTTTGGTGCTATTGAACATTATATGACTATGATGTTGAAATGTTTCATAATCTGGTATTTCTTGTATTTCTCTTATAGACCCCTGATGAAGGGTCGAGATACGACCCGAAATGCATTGGGTTTTGTAAGGAGCATTTCATTTTGCTAAAAGACGATGGAATTATAAATGAATGATTTATTAATTGATCAATGAATGAATAAATTCATGGAATAATCACTACGATCAAAACATTGGATTTTTTATGTGTGAACGATTGAACGCAGATAAGAAACATATTGTTTCAAGATAAAGTGCACACATCCAGGGGACAGGCTTGTCCGACCCATGTAGTTTTTATGTCTTAAAATCACACATTTAAAATAGGAGCATCAAACCTAATTACAACATCCTTATAGGATAGGTTTAGTATTTTTGTTGTTAATTGCATTTATTAAATCTCAGATCCAATTTTATTGTAAAGTTACAATTTATTTGATCCAGGGGAGACATGGAGGTCTGCATGACAGCAGTCACATTTTCAATCCAGCATTAAACCTGACTTAGCCATGTGCGTCTAGGAAATGCCATGGCCACAGCAGTGATGCCTATAACTGTTGTGGTCATTCATATACAAAAGGTCCATTTAAATCCCTATAGAAACTGTGATAGAGATTATGCAGGACTAGAGATGATGAGTGTTAGATCATAGCACATAGATGTATTTAATGAAATATATGCAGCCGGAAAATATTTGGGGGAGTGTAAAAAATGGCCATGTCATTGGGTACAGCATGAAGATGGTTACTGTATTGGACAAAGGCCAAAGTTAGTTTGAACAGCAACCAATAAGAAATGTTTTTATCCGAAAACTCAAACATCATTGGGAATGGGTCAAAACAAGGGTACTTCATTAGGCATGGGCTGAAGGTAGGTTGGAGTTCACTCTGTGGACACCGCCACAGAGATGGTGGGTATACATGCTCTAGAAGCTTATTTCAAGCAACCTGTCTGCTGGCAATAGATGGGAAGGCCAACTGTCCTATTGCTTAAAACCTGCTGGTGGTTTTCCCATACGTTGGCAGATAAGATGTTAAAAAAATCAGTGGCCAGACACGGAGGAAGTAAGCTCGCTGTTGGGTTTACCAACACTGTTGTGCACGTGTTGTATAGCATGACAAGAATATTGCATCCATTACATCAACATAACCACCGAATGCCAAGGCAAGTCTAGGTAAGTATATGTGGAAGTAAGAATAGAAATGATATGCTTACCTTGGTGATGTTGTGGTAGGCAATGTAGTGGATGCAATTTGAATGTGGGTCAATATTATCGACCCTGATATTGTGACCTGCAGCCCAGCCATTGGCTCCCCTGCTGAATCAGTATGCGTTGAGTCACTGGTCTATCTCCTGCTCCCCTTAAATTTGCCTTCTTATCTCTTGCTTCATCTGCTTCTTCTTACCAAACCTTATTTCTCTCTCACAGTTCCTTGACCACACATATCACAAATGTTCTTGTATATCACCAAACACTTCTCCATTTGTTTTTTACATGTTGCCTGTTTAATCCACCTTCATTGTGACTACATTTTATGGAAGCAATTCATACAGTAACATGATTAAACCATTTCTGAAAGTGTTAGCAGTTGGCATACTCTATACTCCATATGCCTTGATAGGTATGTGTCGATTGAGCATAAACACATATGTTTTCTTCAAGTCCACCTAGAAAACCTGCATTATGAGGATGTGTGTTTCAGAGGGCCATCGACTAGCACGATTGCCACCTGGATAGGCGGGGTGTGACCTAAAAGAACAAAACCACAAACTGTCAGGGCAAGTTTTCCTGGTCTACAATTTTCATAACTAACCCCTTGGGCAGCAGGACAGGCTGTCCTTCCCTAGTGCTGCAGATTTACAAGGAATCCGTTATCATTTTGACAGATCTCAGGGTCGGTCTAGGGCTCTGGCAAAATTGGGATAGGCCACGAGAAACAGGAGCTGGAGTGAGAGGATAAATAAATCCCATTTTTACAGAGCACATGGCTTGAGGCCTGCTTGGCAGATCTTATGCACAGCAGGGATCAACAATCTTAAAATGCATATACATAACAGAGGTGCAAACACCTAAAATATACGGATTAGCTATGGCAGCACATTTCAGAAACTCATTTTGAATTTTTCGGAACAAATGTAGGAGTGCATGTGAAAAGGAGGAGTTCTGTCTCAAAAGCATCCTTAACTTTATTAAATCATTTTTCATGGGGGACTTAAATGTAGGGAATATAGAGCAAGATATGGCACAATCAGAAAGAATACACTAAGTGCAGCCTGCTACATAGATAATTCCAGGGGCTTCGACAAACCGACCATAAGGTTGGAGGATTTTTTAAATCATTTATTAATGATGGATTTCCAATAATTTTGAGGGACACTAGATCCTCAACATCTATCCTCCAATGTGCAGTAAAAGAGTACGAAGAATCATTAGTGGTGACGTGTTCATAATCCATGTGAACACTGTAATCGTTTCTTTTTCTTCTTTTTAAATGAATTGAATTGCTATATATACTGTCAATCAAATAACAGAATCGAATACATTTATTTATCTGATTTTCCCATTACAGGACACATGCAAAATATATATTTCCTATAACACATCTTCTAACCACTTCAGTAACATGTGCATTACTAAAGCTTAAACTACATTATAAAAGAAAAAGTTGCAGAGAACCTGGAGGTTTCTTGGCGCTATCCTGGAACATACGGAAGAACCAGAGCAAAGCCTTCATCTGCTCATTACAGAAATACGCTTTTAAGGCTCTTCTAAGAAGGGGAAGAGAGGGTGGTTTGCAAAGAGAGAACTGTATGACGTTCCAGAGTTTAGCGGCTGCTATGATGAAGGAACCCTCCCCAAATCTTGATATACGGGCTTTAGGGACTAAAAGGAGGTATTTCTGTTCTTAACAACGGTCCTGGGAGGTTTGTTCCATCTCTTTAGCTAAACAATCTAGTTTAGTGGCACAGACTGCGTCACAGATTAAAGTTAAGGCTGTTCTTTTATGGACAGGCAGCCGACATAGATGCCATGGGGCAGGCGAAATAGGTTTGATTGCGATTCGAAAGAACAGAAGAGGCCAATGAATGACGGGTGAGCTGCCTTGCCTCAGCATGGTGAATAAAACGGATAGTGAAGTCACATGTCTTCTGTTAGTGGTGGACGCTACTCCCCTCCTCACTAAATATGTTGATTCAACAATAAATGAGCCTTAATGAAACCTGTCACGTTCTCTCTTTTAGAAGCAAGGTATGGTAAAACAAATGTATGCCAAGGGCGTGGCTCGGAAACCCCAAGAGCACCTGCCAAATCAACAGAAACTTTCCTTGGTGCAAAAAGGGACACTTCATTTTGAAGTCTTTAGCTGTTTTTGTCATGGCAAACAGAGGAAACAACATTTAATCCATTCCATTTAACAGATATTTTTCCACCAGTGCAGAATTAAGGACATGGATTGTGGATCGATGGCTGAACATATTTAACAAATGTATTACTTGCAAAAATCATTTTATATATGTAAAATAATTATCAGCAAAAATTCCTGGTCCATGATTACCCTTTAAGTGGAACAAACACATTTTGCTTCACGGTAGTCCGGATTTCATGCTTGAAGAGTGTAGAAAATGTATAAACGTCCTTACTTATTATATAAGCAAAGCATGGATAGTGTGAAATTAGCTATCTTCGGCACAAATACCATTTGCACTGTGTCTAACTGCGAAGGGTTAATCATGATATGAATGCATTTGCCCTGTGTTTTGCACCATGGCAAAGATTTTGCAACACGACCCAAGGTAAGAGACAGGGAACCACAATGAAGTCACCTATTTGATAAACATTTGTATTTTCTGAAGTTAACACACATTTCATATTGTCCCATCAGTTTTGGAATCCTCTGCTGTAAGATTAACATGTCTGTAGCCACATTGTGGAAATGTGTGCAAGTAAAAAATATGTTTGCACACGTCCTAATAGTGCTTGTGTGTTCTTCCATATCACAGCAAGTGATTTTTGTTTCTGTGCCACATATTTAGACTGCAAATGTGTGGAAAAGTGTTTACTCTAGTACTAATGTTAATTGTGCATATGCAGTGCTATTAGCAGACTGACACAGCGATTATACATTTTAGTAATGTGTACCTTTAATGAATCTGCTAAGCACATATTGTACACGTGGACTTGGTATGCAGCATACCCATTACAGATCTTTGTAACATAATCTTCGAGATGCGTCTGAGATGGCTCCTTCATGTGAAATCAGGAGAGTCACAGGAGGCTCTGCAAGGGAAAGTGCATTTTCTTTTCATTTGGCACATCTTGTACTAGACCTCTTTACAAAGATAAAAAATAATTTAACGCAGAAGGATTCCGTTTAAGAAAAAATGGACCGTTATTACAACCTGGCTTCAAAATGTGAAATATCCCAAATGGACAATAGGCTCTCAGAGATGGGGAGGCGGAGTGAAGCATTACGTGCTGGTCAAAACCGCAGGAATATTAAAAAGAAAAAGTGCAGCCCACTGCAGTGAAGAACAATAGTAAAGAAACCCATTAGCTTTTCCTTTATCTCACGATCCCTGAACCCTTCACATCCATGAGAGACAAACATTAGAAAGTAACCAAAGTATTTAATGCAGCGCCTGCAAATTACAAGTTAATGAGTGGATGTCTGCAGAAGGTCACAGTTTAGGAAGTGTCCTCTCCCCACAGCACTAGAGGTGTGGCCATTAATTGACCAAGGTATAGTGACATTGTTCTGTGCTGCCCCTGTGGTTGGCAAAGAAACACTACTGACCTCGGATTGCCTTCTTATTTGACCCACAGTGGGGGATGAGGCTCATGAGTGTCCTTGGAACAAATCTGAGACAGACTCCAAGCCTCCCCAGTACGCGACTGCAGTTTCTGAACACCTCCAAGGCTGCTAATAGGAGTATTAGGGTTAACTTGAGTTTTGGCGCCTGATTTAGTGTTGGGTGGCAATGAAATTCCTTACATTCCTAGAGGAAGGGGAAAATCTGGAAAAGAGCTCCCCTGTAGAATCTCTTTACCGTTGGAACACTATAGTGGGAGAAAGCGTTGTTTAATATAATGAACTAAACATGTGAATTACGTATATATTTTATGTAATGTCCATTACACCATAGAATATGGACGGACGAAGGCACAAGTTGTGCAGTATTATTTCACTGTCTGTTGTCGGTGTAATGGAGAAACATTTAACAAATCTGGCATGATGATAGAATACAGGAATGTTACTGCTTATGAGTAAGGTCTGTAATGTTGGCCGAAACGCGTCATGCTACCTCTTCAAATGTATGAAATTATCTACAACAAACAATGAGTGTTTTTGCACAATGACATAAAAATCCATGCAAAGTGGCTTGGAGATTGTCTTGATAATGATAATATTTTGTATTTATCAGACAGCCATGAAATATTTTGTTTTGTATATTATCATGTTTTATACCACTGCATTTTTATACAATAAAAGCAGCCAAACATCAGATAGATAGATAGATGGATGGATGGATGGATGGATGGATGGATAGATAGATAGATAGATAGATAGATAGATAGATAGATAGATAGATAGATAGATAGATAGATAGATACCTAGATACCCATTGACGCTTTCATTTTTCATTTTTTTGACTTGTCCTTGCTAGTAAACAAGAAAGGGATGAGCTTTGTATTGGCACTATGTTACATTATTGTTTTTTTAGACATACATTTCTGTAAGTTCTGTTTTAAAAATAATTTGTAAGCTTGAGCATATCGTCCTTTATGCAGAACATTTGAAGAATGTTCTAAGGTGCATGCTCTGTTTTAAACTGCATGTGGCCTGTAAGTTTTTTGCCTGTACTTTTAGCCCACTTGAAACGCTGGGTGAAATGTATTATTACGTTTTGCAAACTAGGGATGTGCAATTGGCACACAGACTGGCTTGCGAATGGAAATGCAGTTTCTGGTGAAGCCTATGTGCTAATATGTTGCATTGAAAATTGTTTCTCTGAAGGAGGTCAAAAAATGGCCTGCCTGATGACCATTAATTAGGGAGGTTGCAATTGCGACCACCTGTGAATGGCTGAAAATGCAGAGATAGATATTTGCAAGGGACAGCAGACCTCCGTCTCTCCATTTGCTCTCCGAAACAGGAAAAAAAAATGTTTTAAAGCAGTAGCAGGCAGTGATCCTCTGGTCCCACCAAGGCAGCCAATTCAATTCTCAAGGGGTAGGTGACCCTTAGCAAGCAAATAAGTTGCTAGCCCAACTTGGAAGTGGTAAGTGATCAATGGCTTGCAACTACGATTGTGGTAAAAAAAAACATTGATAAATTTGTGATCTGGAAAATTTTGATAGTCATATACAAATCAGAAAGACTTTTCCGAATTGTTAAAAGATTGTGATTGCTAACAATAAGGCCCTCATTTATGGGGATTTGGCGTAGGGCCCACAGCAAGTCATCTTGCTGTGCTGCCGTACGCCAAAGTGAAAGGGCAGGAATGCACCGTATTTATGCAATACAGTGCATTTCTGTCCTTCCCCCCTGTGCTGGTGCCGTTTCAGCAGTCTAGTGCCAACGCAGGTGCCTGTGTTGTCGGCAGGATTGTTTTTGTGCAGGAAGGGGCACCTTCCTGCACAGAAACAATCTTGAGAGATGTTTTCATTTTTTATGTCTGCTGCAGAATGCAGCACACATAGAAGAGGAAAAAACGAGGAGGAATAAAGATATTTATCCTTGTTTTTCTCCTTGTTATGAGAGGTCTAACTGTCCACCACAACATTTCTTTGATATGTATATGCTCCTGTTGAGAAATCTCCTCAGAAGCTTTGGACTCTTGTTCCACTATCACTCTGCTTAGAGAACACTTCTTATGAGTCAGCAGGTTTGAAAAAGGACTCCCCCAAAGCAGACTTCGCCCTGACAGCAGGGTACCTGACCCACTTCGAGAAATATTTTGGGAAGAACAGAAAAGTCCTGAATGAGCCTTAAACAGGTGTCTTGCTTATGAGCTTTCGCCACATAATTAACTTACCTGCTTATTCCTAACCTGCTTTAGGGTTAATGTAGTAAACTTGCCTATTTGTGCAAACACAGGTGTAAACGGATTTCTGAGACTCCAAAATGTACTCAAATTTGGTAGCTTGGACTGATTGACAAGGCAATGCTCAGAGAAAGTGCTTGCAGGAGTTGTGCATAATAAACCAACAACACATTAAAAACAACTCTAATGGCCACGAATAGTTTAAGTTAGAATTTTAAAAATGTCCTAAAATACCACAAAAACTAAAAAAACATTGACAAAGGACCAACAATAATACAATAAAGATTCAATAGAGATAATTCTGACTCAAAATTAATGCAAAACTAAAAATACTGAAATACACAAAAACACGACAACCAGTGAAAACAATTGTTACATAAAATCCAGTAAAAAAGCATAATGAAAATAGCCCTAATGAAAAAAAATTGTCAAAATGTTAAACAAACTTTAATGGAAAATCAGCCAGCCACAGAGTGGGTCTCCGTTCTTGGAGACTGGAGGCTTTTTCCATTTTTGAACATCTGGGGTCTCATTACATAAGTGCCCCGATGGAGGGGGGACAACGGGTGTGTGCCGCCACTTTTAGCACCCCATGGGCGCTTTGGTATTACAGAAGGGGCTGCATATGCTTGCACAGCCCCTTCTGTAATCCAGCTAGTGTTGTTGTACATACAGCACCAGTGCTATCTTAAGGGGCTTTCACACATATTCATGGGGTCCTAGTCCCATGCAAATGAAGAAATCACTTTGCCGCTCTGACCGTGCCTTATTATGGATGGCCGTCAGGAGACGCACTGGCTGTCAACACAGAGAGGTTGCAAACTGTTAGTGCACCTCCTTAGGGTGCCCCTTTTGTGGGGTAGAGGGGTTCCATGGACCCCTGCTGACATCCCCCTGCAGGCGAGTTAGGGTATGGAATGCTGAGTGACGAACTCCACAGTAGTGAAGAAGCCGGAGCAACTAGGAGATATTGCCATGTGCCATGTCTGCACTAAGGTTATACGGTTTAGGTCTCCTAGAAGCCCCACTATAACCCAGAAGGGTCCTCCAAGCTAATCTCTAGGATGCTGTTCTCCTTATATTATAAGCCTAACCTCTTCTACATTTCAATGAGGGTTTGAAGTAACCTGCATATTTGAGTGTAGGCCCTTCATTAGTAAGATATTTCCCACTATCCCTGACAATACTCACTGTTTCCCCACAACCTCCCAATAATTTATCCCCCAGAGTTTTGTACTGGAACCCAGTTTCCTTGGTTACTGCAGGATGGAATTTAGAATCCAGTAAGGGGGCATTTACAAAAGATGTTGCCTCCCAGAAACTTTCCACGGCATTGCGACCCTTCCAAGAGATTAAATATTGGAGATGTCCAAAGTGAATAAGGAAATCGAAGACAGCCTCCACCTCATACTCTTGTGAGCCATCTACTAATAATTTTGGGGGGGAGGGGGTTTCTCAGGTCTTTGTAATCGCTGGCTTCATCCTAGACACATGGAATACTGAGTGAATTTTTTCCTTTTTAGACAACTCTAATTGAACTGCAGATTGTTGTTCCAGCCAGAGAATAGAGAAGGAGCCAACAAATAAAGGAGCAAACGTAGGGTGCACCCCAGGTGTTAGACTTGGCATCCTTTGGCATGTTTCCCCTGTCTTTTTGCTTTCTGACCTCCCGGTTTTGACTCTGTTTTTGCTGGTTTAGTGTCTCTGCGTACTTTCTCACTGCTGTTCAGTGTTAAAGTGCAAGTGCTCCTGTTGTAAATTGTGTTATGGATTGGTGTTTCCCTGATTGGCATATTTGATTCACTAGTCAACCCCTAGTAAAGTGCACTGAGTGTGCCAGGGCCTGTAAATCAAATGCTACTAGTGGGCCTGCAGCACTGGTTGTGCCACCCACAGACGTAGCCCTGAAAAGGTAACTCAGACCTGCCACCGCAGGGTCTTTGCGCAGTTTGTAACTGCCATGTCGACCTGGCAAGTGCACCCACTTGCCAGGCCCCAACAATCCCTTTTTCTACATGTCAGTCGCCCCTAGGGTAGGCCCAAGGTACCCCTGTGGACAGGGTGCTGTGTATGTTAGAGGTAGGACATGTACTGCTGTGTGTGACATGTCCTGGTGGTGAATTACAGTGTATTTCGTTTCTTCACCATTGCAAGGCTGCCTGTTCCCATAGGACAGAATGGGAAGTTTGTTTATAACCTCTTATAAACATAACTGGCCCTAGGAACAAGGTAGAAAAATAAAGTTTAGTATGCCTGAACTCAGAATCTAAAGATGCATCTTTTAGTGAAGGTGATTTTTACATTCTGTGTTTGAAAATACCACTTTTAGAAAGTAGGTATTTTCTTGCCTAACCATCCAGTGTGCCTCTGCTAGGTTTGTGTACTGCATGTCTGGCTTTTGGATGACAGGGGCTGGAGAGGGGCAGCGGCTCCAGAAGTCTGATGGGTCAGGGCTGGGCTGAATAGACCTGGGTTGCATTTAGAGTAGTGGGAGATTTCCTTGCCCCTGAATGGGCCTGGTCTGCCTTGCACAATGCTGTCTCCACCCCCTGCCAGGAAGCTGCATCAGTGAGGACAGAACTGGTTTTGGCTGGGTACAGACACTCTCTGCCTTCAGAGAACAAAGGATTTGGTGGTATAAATATTGGGGCACAGACCCCAGAACCTTAGAACTCTTTTGGACCAAGAAGACTGCCAAGAAGAAGAGCTGGAGAAGCTGTGAGGAGGAACTACCACTTTGCTGAGTGCTTTGCTGTGTTGGCCTGCAGTGGCTGCTTCTGTCTTGGGCAGTGAAAGGACTGCACTGAACTTTCTGCAATCTATTTTTGTGAGTTTCTCCAAGGGCTTGAGGTAGAGCTTGCCCCCTGTTCAAGAAGTCTCAGGAACAGCAAAGACTTCAAGTTCTTCTGCCTTCAGCACTGGGGACTGTGTGTTTTGTGCTGCAACAGAAGAAAAAGCAACCTGGCGCTGTCTACGATGCCGCTGCCAACTCCGTGTCCTAAAGGCACCGCCGCAACGCCGCACCGCATCCCAGGTCTCATCGACGATGCCTGCTGACGCCGCCAGCGAGCTACTGCTTGCACCGCGACCTGTGGGCACTGCACTCCGCACTGCCTCACTTCACGACGCCGCCTTGGTATCCCCGATGACGACGCTCCACGCCGAAATCGACGCCGCTGCCTGCACCGTGGTTCGAGGGCACCGCTCATAAAGCTACACGATGCACCGCCCTCATCCCGCACCGCAGCCTTGGCCTACCGACGCTGGCGCCATCGACTCCAGTTCGTCAGCCAATGACAGCGCTTCAGCAACGACGCCGCCTCTGCTTGCACCGTGACCTGCCAGCACAGCGACGAGCACCGCATCACTTCGCACCGTGACCCTGGTCTCACCGACAAAGCCATCTGACGCCGCCACCGAGCCGCTGCTCACACCGCGATCTGAGGGCATCGCACGCCGCACTGCTGCACTTCGCACCGCAGCACCCGACGCCTGCCGACACCAGCGCTCTTGACTTCAACCACGAGGAGTTCGATCTGCAACGCGTGTGACTTCGAGGGCCCGACGACTCCAGAACCGACCTCCGGAACCGACGCCTGTGGATGCCGTGCTTTCCAAAGCTCAACGAGAGGTCGCCGACGCCCTGCATTTCTAAAGGTACTGTTTTGCGGGTCTTCCCGACACCGTAGCTGGCCCGCGACGCCGCAGTCAGCCAGAACTGTTTGGATTTGTTTGTCCACGATGCAGTGCTAACCCCAGAGGGAGCTATCGACTTCAAGGAACTGTTTTTCAAGGTTATTTTGATAACTGAAGATTTCTAAGTACTGTATTGTGGATTTTTATCGTTTTTGGTCTTGTCTTAAGTATATAAAAATATTGGATATTTTTCTAAACTGGTGTGGTGTCCTTTTGTAGTGCTTACACTGTACTACTGTTGGTTATGTGCAAATGCTTTACACACTGCCTCTAAGATAAGCCTGACTGCTCGTCACAAGCTACCAAGGGGGTGAGCAAGGGTTATTTTAGGAGTGTAACTCCCTTATCCTGACTAGGAAGAAGGGTCCGTATGTGGACAAAGGTACCTACCTCTGCCAACTAGAAACCCCCATTTCTAACACCAGGCAAATGTAAGTGTTTCATGGATAGCTAAACCTTATCTCCCACCTTTTACTCTGGATCAGGTCTACATGTTTATCAGCCTGTCTCATATATGCTGCGATCAAAATATGTGGATAAATGTCTCTCCAAACTTACTTGATGCGTCTGAGTAGATGTGTTATGAAAGGAAAAAGTGTAGCAAAACGACAGGCAGGAAAAGTTTGAGAATGGAAACCTGAAGAGAAACAGAAGGGAGGGAGGCCCATGGAAGAGTTGTATGGAAACTCTCCAAGGGAGATCAAATTGCTCTATTCACTCAGATGCTCCATTCAGAAACAGTGGAGATATTGTTCTATTGCTTGGTTCAGTTTCTCAGCCTTTATCTAAGGATGATAGTTTGTACTTGACTTAAAAATTTGTAGATTATATCAGATCCTTGTTACTTGACCCGTATGATATTAGGAGCAGGCAAAACGTATTGTTTTTGTAATTGCCTTGAGGGGGCATCTTCCTTGCCATGTTGATTCCCCAGTGAATAGGTGATTGTATATTGGATTATTGAGAAAAACAAGGTCCATGTAACATGTCTCTCATTTAGACATTTCATTAGATTTAAATGCAGCAGATTTCTAGGGTCCTTCCAGACGGTGACCTCATGGAATGTCCCTTATAAATATTGTTGCCCTTATGTGAAGGTCTCCTTAATCACTATCCACTCCCTATCAGAGATGGTGTAGTTTCCTTTGGAGGTGGAAACGTTTCTTGATTAACAAGCCACTGGAATTTTTGCCTTGATCTCAAGATCTCTTTGTGACAACACCTGACCATTAGTGAACATTGATGCATCAGTCTCTACTATGAAGGGCATCCACAGAATCCCATGTTATAGAACAGGTGCTAATGTAAGTGTGAGAGCAGTGAGAAAGAGGAGTGAGAAAGAGGCCGACAGCTGAGCATGGTGGGGGGGGGATGTAGGAGTGGCAGAAAGATGATATAACACAGAAAGGTGAGAAGGAGATGGAGGAGGGAGTGGGGCAGAGGTGGGAGACAGGTAATAGAGGCTGTAAAAAGACAGATGGGTGAGACAGGTCATATGATGTCAATTCCTGTGATGTCATTGGGGCAAAGGGACTGTGATGTCACTTCTGCTACAACTGGCATTTTGGCGAATCGATGTCTATGCTCTGTAGGGGGAACAGAGTGTCTTTAAGTTTTCTTGTAAGTAGTGCTTTTTGTCTTCTTTCATAATTAAGGGATAAATCTTGTCATGAGTATTTGGAGCGCCGGACAGAAGATCAATAGCACAGTCATATTGTCAATGGTAAGGTATCTGCCCTCTTTCTACTAAAACATCTTTGGATTCTTTATATGCTTCAGGAATCTTCCTCCTCTTTAGTGAGGTTCTCAGTCGAAAGGTGTACATGCACAGCATCCACTGCTTTACGAGGAACACAATGTTGCGTCCACTAACCTGACAAAGTTAATAGTGAGGAGTCCCCAGGCATTCTTGGGATTATATTTCTCATCCAGATGCTACTCAATATGATGGCGAATGACGGGACATTAATAATATAAAAAATCAATGTACTCCGCTTGTCCTGGTTGAGACGAAATACACATTGTCTGAGTTTCTTTGAATATAGTGTCTGACGGTAACTCAGTGTCAGCAGTCGGCTGAATTTCTTCAGGTGGTGGTTTGTCCATTACCGGAACCTCATTAGTTTGCTGAAACTGTGTGTCCAAGAAGCACCCTGTAGGTCCGGAGTCAAAGAATGAACACATCTGTAACAGGTCTTTCATGGTCGGTAAGATCACAGCCATGTAAAAATGTGATTTCAAGTTGACAAATGAACTTGCCTCTAAGGATTAGATTTCTCGTTTACTGCCAACCCAGGGCATCTTTTTAGGAAATGTCCTGTTCTGCCAGAGTACACACAGAATCCGCCATGCTCTGATGTTTCTTTTCTACCACCTATAGGGACCTCCTTACTGATCTTAATTGCATCAGTTTACTTTCTGTTGCAATACTCTCCCTATTCCCGAAGGCAAGATTCTGTTTGAATTTCTTCAACAACTATCCTTTTGACTCTCCAATTGATCAAAAATTTAGAGAATTCTATGAAAGCAGCCATGATAACCGGGCTGTTAACCACCAATGCTAACTTTTCTTTCAAACCTTGATAGAAGGCCGGCGCTGGGGCTTCACCTGCCCAAATGGCCTCTAGTAAGAGTTGCTGGAATCGGCTAATATCTGATTTCCTCATTCAAGCGTTAATAACCCTAAGTGGGACTAAAACTGCTGAACAAACTGGCCATAATCATACCCAGGGACTCATCCAAAATAAGCGTTGTCCAAATTAATGCATACTTGATTAAATATGACAGAACAAACATAAATACTGAAATATTCATTGAAAAGTGCTGTGCTTTTGCTACAAAATATAATTGGGATTGCGCTAAGAATGTTTGAAACATTTGAGTATTCCAGGAGAACTTGTCTGGTGCAGCTAATCTACTGGGATCTGTACTGTCCAGGCCTGCCTCTCCATGATGGTTTGGCTTGGAGGTCTATTGGCTATGCCTTCCTCAGCTGCATTAGTTTCAGAAGAAGAAATCATGGTGTTCTCTGATGTGAGAAATATAAGCTGATGGGAGAGGATGTGATGCAGTGGCCAGAGCTGCAGACTTGGGAGCTGGGGATATGGGTTTGCGTCTTGGTGTCAGCTCAACATAGCCTGATTCTGGGCAAATCACTTAATTTGCCCCGTGCCCATGGTCAGCGCCTGGATACCATCATGGGTGATAAGCTATGCTATATAAATCTACAAATTAAAATTGGTTTGTTGGCTTAACAGAAAAGTTCATTTTTGTCAAGTGTTATTGAGCCCATTTTTAATCTTTAAAATGGCTTGCGCCATTACTTGTAATGTATTGTCTACTGACTCCATAATGGGGAAGATAGCTGGCCAGGAAAACTGTCAGGATTTAAGGGTAAAATACAAACCCCAATTACAGTATTGCCGACAACAGGGCAGGACTGACTACCAGGCATTTCAGTCGGTTGGCAGGATGGTGGTTGTTTTCAATGCTGTGGGGGCCAGTTTTGTAGCTGAGTACCTGCCAGCTATGTCCTATTTGCAGAGCTTCTAACGAACAACACAAAAACACATGGTTTTATAGCTTAAAGCTTACTTGAAAACCATTTGATTTTGCTTTGTTTATTTAGAACAAAACGTCTGGGAGCAAGTCTGGCCCTGGCCGACAATCCCAATCCTTCAACTGTTTCAATCCAGGAACTCAATAATAATATGTAAGTTATTGGGTGAAGACAAATGACTTCGAAGACATTGGTTCCAAATGCCGTCCTCAAAAACCAAGATCATCTCAGAATCATTACTTTGCTATTTTAAATAAAAGAAACACAAAATGTACTGTGAGACTTGTGCAAAGCAAAACATGAGGCTGCCCGCGGCCCACGCAGGGGGCCCCCATAGGAGGGCAGCCACCTTAGTGCCACATGAGGGCACACAACGAACGTACTAGTGTTTGGACCCCCCGGGGGTCCGGCAATACTGCGTCATTTCCGGCATGCCAGTGGGCGGGGGGTGGCAGGTATATCTACCTCCCCTGCCCAGCTGGCGATCCCTTTTCGCGCCGAGGCATCACACCGTCTCCCTCCCTACCGCTTACCCGGCGTGACGACTGGAAGGGTGGCTAGGGTAGGAAGGCTGTTAACTTGTTATTTTGTGTTGCAGGCGGAGTTACAGGGCGATCCAGAGGTTGAATGGTACATAGGGGTACCTTCTTCAGGACCAGAAGAAGGGTGCAAATGCCAAATAGCCACAGGAAGCCCTTACGGCAGGACCCTGGAGGAACGACGGCACCCCGGTAGTCCTTCGGGCAGTTGTAAACCTGAGCAACCGGGGGCTTGCCTGGATACGCTCCGCCCCCTCAAGGGGCGTGAGTAAATGGGTGGACTGGTGGTCCACAGGATGTAAGGGGTAATCCCCCAAAATGGTTAGCACCGATTGGTTATGCCACGGTGCAATTTGGCTCATCAGGTGGACAGGCAGCATAGGGTCTGCCTGCCCTTGGATCGCCCGTAAGTTGACCCACCATGTTGGCATATTTCTTATGCAAAATAAACCTGCAGCAATGTATTTTCAACAACGAATGTGTCTTTTGTGCTCTTTATTATGGTATTGCTGTGTTTGCGGGTTGGGTGCGTTGTCGATATTGGCACTATATACACTGTAGCATATGCAACTCCAATGGCGTCATTAGACTTAGCTCTCTTTTGGCAGAAGAAAGAGTGTTACTGGTCTCAGTCCAGCCCAGAATCAAGCTAGGAGCCGAATAGCTAAGTAGAGGCTCCGTGACCACTATGATAGAGCAAGGTGGCTCACTGGAGGACCAAAAAAGATGTGCAATGTAGTTGCTGAAAGGTGTGGCACGCCAATTGAGAGGCTATCAGAATGGTACCATCGGCTCTGTAGAAAAGCGGCGAGCACAAGTAGAGTGTAGTAAGCAAAGGAAGGATTCAAAAGACAAGCAGGAGTACATCAGGAAGGAAGGGCAAATGGTCTGGAGGTGCAAGGAACCAAAGGGAACAACATAATAAAGGTGAGGGTACGGCATGCTGACTGGCAAACTGCACCATAATAAAAGAGCCCTGTATCCCAGGGGGGCATATTCCAGAATCTCCATCCACACCTGCCCCTCTGCCCACCAGGCATGACGTAATTGTGCATACTTTAAAAATTGAGTCAGGTGTAAATGGTATTCCCATTGAGCCGAGGAGAAGGGCATAATGTCTTCATTCTCGAGGATATCTCCCACTGTAGAAATACCTATAGTATCTCACACCCCAAATCCCTGCAGCTTCGCTACTTCTCTCAGCATGTCCCAGTCCAAAGGGGTGTTTCCCTGGTGATCTTGTGCATTCATCCAAGTGCCTTTGTGGCCTTGCCCCAAACTGTAACAGCAACTTATGTTGCTGGCAGCAGTCTCTAGGATCCCCTCCCTCCGTATAGGTAGTGTAAGTGTGATTTCTGTTCTAACAAAGCACTCTCAAGACTAAATGTCGGGTGATCCTGAGCAAAGATCCAGTTATTAATGTTTATCAGGTGAGGCGCCCAAGATGCATGCTTCAGTGTTGGCCCTTCATTAGCAAGCTCTTTCCCACTATTGCTGATAGTTATATTAATTTCGTTTTAAAATTGTAAATGAAATACAGTACACATTGAAAATGTATTGTAAGTCTTGGCTTACCTTTTGGCGGGCAGTATTACAGGTTTTTGCACAATCTACGTCACAGTCACAGACAAGTACAGCTAAGAGCTGTAGATGTCTGTGACTGGAAGAGTCAAGGGCACCTAACAGTATATTACTTTTGCGGATTAGCCTTCAGTACAAAAGGTTACAGATTTAAAACATGTCAAGACAAGTTCTCTTTTTCCCCATTAACATCACTGTTTGTGAATTTATCAATCAGTGTCTTTGGAAAGTCTATAGAAATCTTCAAAATAACCCCTGGCTGAATTTAGAAATGGGGAAGTTGAACTAGGAATCTCTAGTTATACCTTTAAGAGAGAATGATGTATTGGGCATTTGAGGTGAACCATCTGAAAGTGGAGGCTAAACTTGAGGTCCTCCATGCACATCATGAGGCTGTGCTTAGCACTTAAGGCTGCATTATGTGTGAAGAGGTTTCAGTGGCTACTTGAGTCTACACCTGTGCATTGGGCATTTGACACCATATCTGATCACAATTGGGCTATTGACTCTGCATCTGTAAATTGTGCCTGGACATTTGGAGGCTATGCCAGTGTCTTTGAGGCTGCACCTCGACATATGGAGATTATAGCATGACATTTTAGACTGTACCTGGCCATATTGGACATTAATTATGTCTATGTCTGTGTCTAGCATATAATGGTTGTACCTTGTAGGTGATAGATGTGCCACCCCATTAAATACTAAGCTAGGCTTTTATGTGTCTTGTTATTTTATTTGGCCTGCACCTATTTTAGATTACTGTCAGCTTGAACAATGAGGTAAACTCCTGGTCTCATCGAAAAATACACTTCCTATGATGTCATTAGGGTCAAAGCGCATGTGATGTCTCTTCCTTTGACTCTAAGGCTGGGTGCGCTGGGAACATCTTTGACGTGAAGTGGGGTGATCTCCTGCAGTTGTCACCTTGCCAGTCTCTGGAATGAAACACGTCGGGACAGATTTATTAACATTTTGCGCTGTTTGTGTCACAAAAGTGACACAAACAAGCACAAAATATTTTTTTATTTCCAGCGCAAAATTTGTGTGCTGAAAATTGCCTAAAAGTGACGCAAAGTAACGCTAAGTTACTTCTCATCAAGGGGGCTTTACATGGGTGTTCCCATTCAACCACTCATGCTTTTTGATGCAAAGCCCTATGTACCAGGGTTTTGCGTCAAAGATGAACACCATTTGAAAGCAGGTGTTAAAAGAACAAATGTTTTCATTTCTCCTTTCTTTTCTGACTTTTAAAGTGTGCTGCACTGTACAGCACACATACAAAGTAGGGAAAGTTTTAAAAGTTGTCTAGGCATGGTTTTTTGTACGGGAAGGGCAACCTTCCACTACAAAACCTATGGAAGACTCACGCTGTTATATTCCATATAGGTAACCTATATAGGTGCAGGTAACATTGCAACCTTTCACCTATATTCTTCCCTACATTACATACATAACAGTTCTTAGGGACTGACCTTTTACCTAGATACGACACTGCATTCAGCAAGCGGGTTTCCCCCGAGTTCAAATCTCATACATTTTGCATGAGGCTTCTTGGAAGCACAGCGGGACTGACATCTCCTGTATAATATCTCTGTATAAAGTTCAGGCCCGACGTCATCCTTTAGGCCGACACAGTAACACAGCAAGGTAGGACCCCTGGGGAGACCTATGGGTATATATACATCACATCTTGCTTAGAAGGGGAGACCGAGACTTCCCGGCTGACACACTGACCAGAGACGCTGAGGTTCCTGCATGCAGACACTCCAGCTCGCAGTGGTCTAACATCCCTCGCGGGGTGTCCAACTCGACACCAGGATGGGGTCCCATATTCTCTCATTCTCAGGTAATGGGGTTGACTAGATCCTAGAGGGATTCTTGGCATAACACTTACACAGATGCTAGGTACATTTAGGTACATCTAGTTAGGGAGGCATTGTAGGAGTACGCACTTTTTATCATGTGTTTTATGTACTTGTATATATTCATGATTTCTGCAAGTTGGTAGAACTTTACCATCCCTTTACTTTCGTAGTACTTCTAATCATATATCTCTGCTAATGTCTAATGGTTGTTGCAGCTCATCTATTCTACACTAGAATAACAACTGTTCAATAAATTCTTATTGAAAACGCCCAGCCTGTTTATTCTGTGTATCTATCTGAGACTAACTAAGTGAGCACAAGTGACTGAGCGAAAGGTAGTATATTGTTTCCACGATTCTGAAGGATCAGGGTTGTCATGTTCTGAGGTTGCCAGAATCTATTCTCTCCTTGGTAAGAGGAGATTATAGTGGCACTGTGAGCTAGCTGATACAGACAGGCTAACGTATCCGGTGGGGGTGCACGGAATCAGTCTGCCACCAATCCCACAGTTTATGTTATCCAAACGCGCAGATCCTGTATAGGTTATATAGGAACTACACGACATGGCGCCACCAACGTTGGTTGGGTACTTATTTAACAGTAGAATCTGAGTAGTTCAGTCATGCTATTCTCAGAGACCCCTACTCACAAAACACCAGAGACGTCTGGAGTGGGTGGGCACAAACTCCGCCACAGCTGAGTAGGCTACAAAATCCTATTTATTGGCTGATGGTTAATCAAGCTTGAAGGACACAGTGTTCCTAAAATTGTGCAAAAACACCTTATATTAGTTTCCTTGAAAATCTTCTTCCTCTAAAAAAATGACTGAAGACGTGGAAAAAGCGGGGGGAGTTGTGCATAGTTTGCACCTCTCAGATGAAGAAGAAAATGCAGATGCAATTCCGATTGCAGAAAATCTTAGAAATACAGTCACCCTGAAACTACTTGCGCATGGTGTAACAGCCAGGGGTGGCATAGTAGCTTTCGTGATTGAGGCACATGAATCATATAGAACAGAGGTATTTTATTCTTGGGTTACATTCCCAGCAGCAAATGCAAGAACAAAAACATTTCACTCCTACACAGAAGGAGATGCACCAGTGGAATATTGTCCGTTTGAGGACATTGAGGTTCCGCTCACATACCAGGAACAATTATACTGGTTTAAAGGCGCCCTTTCCCATATTTATTTTATTTATTTATGTTTAGTGTTTTATAGAGCGCGAACTTGACCCGTGAGGGTATCAGAGCGCTTTACACGGTATACAGGGGTGAACAAACAAAAAGTCTAAAGTACAGAAGTATACAAAAATATACAAAACGGCTGGCGAGGGGCGGGGGTGCTGGGAACATGGGGGAAAAGGGGATACAAGTTTATGGTTACAGTTATGGTTAGAATCAGTAAAAACAAGAGCCCCACATTTTCTCGGCGGGGTGAATTGGTGGTCTGAGGTAGAAGCGATAGTCTTAGATTCGTCGGGCACATTTTGGTGGTTGAGGGCGGCCTTAGACGAGGCATTTACCCATGAGGAAAGTTTTGGCCTCCTTCTTGAAACGTGCTAGAGAAGGGATTCTTCTGATGGCGGGGGGGAAAGAGTTCCAAATTCTTGGTGCTGCTCCGGAGAAAGCCCTATTGTAGGTTCTTTTTTTCTGAAAACGGGCAGGTTGGAGCAAGAGGTTTCTAGCGGACCGGGAGTTCCTGCTTCCTCCAGATACCACTAGTTTCTGTGCCAGGTAAGTAGGGGAGTTTGCGTGTAGAGCCTTGTGTGTGATGCATGCCAGTTTCAGCTGTATTCTGGCCTCTCGAGGGAGCCAGTTCAGCGCTTTCATATGTGGAGAGATGTGGTCGAATTTCCTGGTGCCGGTGAGTAGTCTGGCGGCCGCGTTGAGGCAGGCTTTTAGAGGTGCCAAGGAGATCTTGGGTAATCCCGTGAGGGTGGAACATCCATATTCCAGTCTAGAGATGACTAGTACTTGGACTGCCATTTTTAGGTCAGGAGCATCGATGAAAGGTTTCAGCTTCCACAGGTAGTTCAGGTGGAATCTGGCTGATTTAGCCATCGAGTTAATGTGGTCTCGCATGTTCAGGTTACAGTCGAGGATTATGCCCAGAGATTTGGCAGAGTCCACAATGGTCGGCGGGCAGTTTAAGGCTGTGATGGCCTTGATCCACAACTGAATCTCCGGGTTGGCTTTTGAAGGGAGATTAGGAGAAATTCAGTTTTCTTTGCGTTGAGTTTGAGTTGGTTAGCGGCTAGCCATTGGACAGTCAGTTTCAGGGTCTCGTTCAGGGAGAGGATCTCCTCGAGTGATGAAATATTGATGTATATTTGGGTGTCGTCCGCGTACATATGGTAGGAGATGTTGGCAGTACGAAGAACTTCGGTGAGTGGCTCTAAGTAAAGATTAAAGAGGGTGGGGGACAGGGTTGAACCTTGGGGGACTCCAACAGTGACCGGGGCGGGAGCTGATAGATTGCCGTTAATGAGGAATCTCTGAGATCGGTTGTGGAGGAAGGACCTGAACCATTCTAGGACAACGCCATCCAAACCCATCCTGAGTTTAAGGCGTTCGAGTAGTTTTGCATGGTTCACAGTATCAAAGGCGGAGGATAGGTCTAAGAGGATTAGAAGGCAGGTTTTGCCTTGGTCTAGGGCTTGGAGGGCGTCGTCCACGATGTGGAGCATAGTGGTTTCAGTGCTGTGCCCCAGTCTGAATCCAGATTGGAAGTCATCAAGTAGGTGGAAGTTGTTGATGTGCTGACTTAGTTGCTGTTGTACACACTTCTCTAATACTTTGGCTAGCAGAGGGATATTGGAGATAGGTCTGAAATTGTCGGGGAGGCTGGATCCAGCGATGGTTTTTTAAAATAGGAAGGACTTGGCCGGCTCTCAAGGGGTCCGGAATCGATCCCTGTTGGAGAGAGGCGTTGATTATTGCAGTCCAGCAAGGGACAATGGATTGGGAGGCAGCAGCGAGGCAGTTGGATGGTAGCGGGTCATTAAAGTGGTTGTTTGGGTTTAAGGTAGAGAGGATTTTAGAGATGGAGTCTTCGTCATAGTATTCGAAGTCGGTCCAGCGTGCTTGGTTTTTAGGTGAGGTCAGTGGAGGTAGTGCGGGAAAGGGGGCAGGTCCGGAAGGGGTTGAGAGTGAGTGGAGGTATTGAGTTCAATTCCTAATGCCGTGATTTTATCAGTGAAGAAGGAGGAGAATTCTTCAGACGATATTAGAGACTTGGGAAATTCTTTCGGTGTTTTAGCCAGTTTATTTGATTGGTGTTTGACCAGTTCAAAGAGCTTGCGGGGTCTATTCTTGGCATTCCCCAATTCCGATCTGAAGTATTCTTTTTTTGAATTGAGGATATGTTTGTTGTAGGAGTTTCTCACCTGGTGGAGAAGTTTTAGATGCGTAGCAGAGGGGTGCTGTCTCCAGATTCTTTCAGATTGCCGTAGGGATCTCCTCTCCAAGTTGAGGGAACCAGAGAACCAAGGGTTTCTGTCTTTGATTTGTGTTCTTTTTAGTTTTAGGGGGGCAAGGTCGTCCAGAATGTTTGATATAGACGCCGAGTAATGAGCATTGAGGTCACTGACGTAGTTATGTGTGAGGGGGGGGGGAGGTCAGATTTGCAGCGAGCCTCCAGTTTCATAAGGTCAAGGTTCTTAGTGTCTCTGACCCAGCGTTTGGGAATCACCGGTTGCGGTGTCTTTGTCTTGAGGGTCCCAGGTACAACGAAGGAGATGGTGTGGTGGTCAGACCAGTCACATGGGTCTAAGGAGATAAGCTTGACTGAGGATTCCTTAGAAATGATCCAGTCAAGGGTGGCCACTTTTGAGTGAGTTGGCAGAGAGCAGGCTTGAGTCAGGGCTTGATCGGTTAGGAGGTCTTTGATGGCGTTGACGTAGGGATCTTTAGGGTCATTCCAGTGCAGGTTGAAATCACCAAGGAAAATCTCTTTGGCATTGGAGGAAATCTTAGTTGTCATGATTTCCAAGAGGTGATCGGTGAAAGAGTCGTTCGAACCTGGGGGGTGGTAAAAGATGTGCAAGTTGCAAAGATGTAATGAGTTGCTGCAAATGGAAAGTGCAAGGTATTCGCAGGAGTCAGTGGTGTCCGCCACGAGTTCGGTGACAAGGAGGGAGGATCGGTAGATGCAGGCGATGCCTCCTCCTTTTCTGCTAGAATGTCTGTCCAGTCTAGCAATGCTGTAGTTGGGAGGGACTAATAAGTCCAGGCAAGGGGAAGAGTATTCATTGAGCCAGGATTCTGTTAGTATAGTTAGGTCTAAGTTTTTGTTCAGGATGAGGTCAGCAATATCTGCGGCATGCTTAACTGCCGATCGGCAATTGATTAAGAGACCAGATAGGGAGGGGTCTGGGGGGGTGTCAGGGGTCTGGACGGATAGGAATATAGGCGCAAGGTTGCTTTTAACCACACTTCTGTTATGGAGGGTAGCTGGCCTGTTGGGGTTGATGGTGACCGTGCTGATGGGGTGTTCAGGGCTCCTATTTAGTGGACGAGGGATGGCTTGTCAGAGTTGTGGTCTTGGAGGATGGCTAGGATTTCGTTTCCCGTGAGGTCTAGTGGATTAGAGGAGGTGGCAGTGGTAGAGTTGTAAGAGAGTGCGAGAGCTCGGGATTCCTCCTCTGATAGGTGGCAAGGGTGTTTGCGCGGGCGAAGATGTCTCAAGGGTAGCGGAAGTGGGTGCTTGGGAGGCTCGGCGATCTGTGGGGGGGAGGATTGAGGTGGCTTGAGGTTAGCGAGGGAGAGTTCGGCAAGGTGAAGGAGGTTCATAAGGTCCAGGAGGGAGCTATGGATGCTCTGGGTTAGTTTAGTCGCTCTGGAGTGCAGAATTTCGAGATCAATATAAGCTGGGGGTGCTAGAGGGCAGGGGGGCAAAGGTTCAGGAGTGGTACAGGTGGCATGTAAAGGTGGAAGGGGGTAGAGGTTGGCATGAGCCGACTCCAGGGTCTTTGGAGGCGTATCAAGCTCGTGGATTTGGTGGATGGCTGGCGGGGAGGGGATCAGGGGTCTGGGGGCGACTCTGTTGGAGGTGCCGGGGACGAGTTATAACGGTTAGGGTGATCAGTGTTGGGAGCCATTGGAGGGTTAGTTCGACCTGAGTCCGGGGTCTTTGAGAGAGTATCAGTCTCACAGTTGGTGGGGGCGCTGGGTGGGAGGGGATCAAGGGTGTGGGGAGAGTCTGTAGCCGGGGTCCGTAGACATGCTGAGGGGGATAGGATGAACTGCGATGGAAGCCATTGGGGGGGTATGCGGGTGGCTAGGCACAATAGGCTGGCAGGACGGTGGGTCATTGGTGCGAATGTTAGATCCCCTAACCGTGTCGTGCACGTGGTTTCTGAGGAGGGTGAAAAGGTCTGCGAATTTATTAAGGTTATTGGTTGAGGCTTGGATCAGAACAATGCCATTTTTGTAGAGGGTGATGGTGAGGTCCGCTCGCAGGGTAGAAAAGAAGAAAAGTGAGACTCGGCCCGCTCGGAAGAGAAGGGGCAACATGGCCAATATTAGCGGCCTACACACCACATCCTGACATTGAAACAATGCCACCAGGAGACTTACTCACACAACACAAAGAATTAATAAAAATCTACAGAAACTTGACGCAATTCGTCATGAGGACACTTACAGTCCAACCAGCAATGGTTGCAACAAATGGAACTCAAGTTCTGAGTACAGCAACTAAAATCACACCACAAACATTAAACGCGGTGATGGGTAAAATGCCCAAAAAACGTGAACAAATACCATTCTGGGTAGCTCAGAAAATAACACAGCTAGAGGCAGTATTCCCCAATACTACCCCGTATGAAAAACACAGAATGCTAACAATCTGCTTGCCCATGGGGATAACACCACAAATAGAGGATTGTACCACTTGGGGTACAGTCTTTGCTGCCATTTATACCAGAACTCATGGTATCCCGTCATTAGCAGTAGTACCAGATGTATTGAGACAAATACAAAACGAGTACGGAGCAGAGCCTGCTCTGAACTTATGGATGAAGTTACTAGGTAACTATGCCCAGGTATCAGCCATAATATTAGCCAATATTAAAGGGGAAGCAGCTTCAGTGGCTATCCGCCAACACCTAAGGGAGTTCAGTCCTTTAGAACAAGAACACGAACTACCGAAAATAATTGAAACTGGATATGCAGAATTAGGCAGAGACAGTTTGGGTGGGAAAGCTTAAAAACCACAACTGATGGGCATTCCTGAAAAGGACACTTCCAAGCAGATACCTGCTTCAACAAAGAAGAAGTGGGACAATAAAAAACAACAAAACTTTAAAGGAAACAGATCTCAATCCAGAGGTAGATCTCCTCCACAGGAGCCCTCCGAAAAGAGGTATAACCTTAGGAATAGGGATATTATTAGGAAACCTGACAAGTATCAGGATACTGATGCACGTTCCTCTCGTTCCTTTCAGGGTTCATCGAAAAACTCCGAGAGGGAAGGACGGTCAGACAGACAACAAGAGCATACAAAGTCCAGAGAAAAGCAGCACGCTCAAGATTACACTTCTAAAAAAGAAGAGAAACCAAAGCAAAAGCCACAGTTCAAAAAGAAGAAGGTTGCAGGTCTAAAGATCAGACATGCCCAGAATTTTGAGGACTCTACTACTGAACGGGGAATGGGCTCTGACTATGCTAGACAGTGCGGCAGAAGTAACAATAGCTCGCCAGAACGTGATGGAATTTCTGGTGACAGCGGACTTGAATGATTAAATCACGGTAGAGACACCCGATACTAGGGTAAGGGCCCACATAAGTTATATGAAATAACACTCCAAATGGAGGGGGACAAATCTAGGACAGTTAGAGGTCTCTTTTGGGAGAATCTGTCATTTGGCTATGACATTTTGTTAGCTGAACAAGATTGGCCACCAGCATTCGTCATGGATTGCCCTAACGGAGAAACGGTAATTTTACCGGCATTCTCAGACCATATTCCCAGGCACCTAAAACACACATATGCGCAGGAGTGGGCGGTAGCCCAAGCCCCTGCATTATACAAAAACCATGTTGGATGGGATGAGGATTCAACCCACCACATAATTCCTTTAAAAAATACTCCAACTGCACAGAGGCAGTATCCAATAAAGCAAGAAGCTAAAAAACAGGTCAGGGAGATCTTGGATCAACTTGAATACCAAGGGGTGATCGAAAATTGCTCCTCATCGATGGATAATCCTTTGTTTCCGGTCATGAAACCTGACAATCCATATAGTTTAGTTTTAGATTATAGACATTTAAAAAATTGCACTAAGACATTTGCAGTCCAAAATGCACACAGTGCTGCATTAATGAATAATATTGTGCGGAAAAAATATAAAACGACACTTGATATCTCAAATGGATTTTTCTGCCAAAATATAGCGCCTGAAAGCAGGTATCTAACAGCATTCTCAGCGCTAGGGCCCCAGCATCAATTTTGTCGACTCCCTTAGGGGTATAAGAACAGCCCAGGGTTGTTTTCGGCCAGAGTAACTGAGTTACTTCAAAATTTGGATGAAGAGGCATTGTCCTATGTGGATGATATTTATCCAATGGACGATGACCTAGAGGAGCACTTGAACAGAGTGAATACCATAATTTTGGGATTTGCATCTGAGGGCTACAAATTCAACTTTAAAAATCAAAAATTGCCCACCTCAGTGTCCTGTTTTTAGGATATGAGCTTTCAAGTGAAGGGAAAAGCCTGGCAGCCAATTTTTTAGAAAAGTGTGCGCTGCTCCAACCTCCAAAATCATTGAAAAATTTACAATCAATCCTGGGATTCCTAAATTTCGGTAGAACATACATTTTAGATTATGCAGAAAGAGTAAAACCTTTATATGATTTAATAAAACCTGATTTTTCAGTAAAACAATGGACACAGGAACACACAGATTCACTTTGTTCCTTACAAGCTGACATGATAGCTTCCAAACACTTACAGACACGCATAAACGTACGCAACCTGGTGATCCGTATAGTTGCGGGCCAATATGGGTACACCTATCTAACATATAATGAAGGTGAAACCAATTGCATATAATCACATTTGTACACAAATGCTAAGATGCGCTTCGCATCTACAGAAAAAATTCTGACAGCAGTACAAACTGCTTTAGTGAGAAAAAGAGCACTGGCTCAGGGGAAACGAATAATAGTAGTGACTCCAGTTCCAGCCTTAGAGGCTGCGACAAAAGCAAGCGTTCCTAACGCTAAAGCCTTACATCCAAGATGGATACAATGGGCTAATTCTCTCACTGCAACTGATGTGGAATACAGGTACGACCCAAATTTAAAGACACAAGCATTTCTGCAATACGAACAAGAATATCCTCTACCAAACAAAATAATGCCTCTAGATCAGTATGAATATATAGTTTACACTGACAGATCTACTCAACCGGCCATAGGAAGTAAGCAACAATATAGCCCGGCAGGCGCAATCGTTAAAGGTTGCATGCGGGATGGAAAGTTCCACCCAAGTTGCACGAAAACGCAATCTCTAGGAGACTGCACGGCACAGCTGGCAGAGTTAAAAGCATTGATACTGGCACTGGTAAATATGGATCGAGAATTCCCCACGCTAATTGTGTGCGATTCATTTTACTGTGTACAGTCATATAATTAATATTTGCAGCACTGGGTTCAAAACGGGTTCAAAGATGCAAAAGGTGGCACAATTAAGCATAAGATGCTATGGGTACAGGTAGTGGAGTTGAAAACCGAACTACAGAGAGCTCACGTGATACATACACTGAGTCATCAGCGTGATGGCGTTCACGTTGAAGGGAATTCATTGGCTGATGAAGCCGCAAAGGGGGCTGTACGCACGGTTTCCGTAGCTGCAATCACTCGTTCTAAAACGAGAATAGACAGTGAGATTATGGTGGCTGTCATTGCTTCACGCAAAAACAGCAAAGCAGTACCAAAAAGGTTTCCACTCAAGTACTCCTACAAGTTAGATGCCAATAACATTCCATTTGCTCAGATTCCTGGAGTGGGGGATAGAGTAATTCCAAACATGGATCGTAGGTTAGGTTTAATTCTAGCAGCACACGAAGGGATAGGTTCTGCACATGCAGGAGTTACGGCGACTGTTCCTTTATTGAAACAACGATATTGGTGGCCTGGGTTAACTAAGCAGACTAAAGACTATGTCTTGAAATGCGACATCTGCCAGCAGATGAAAGGTTCCACCGTAACACGTCCAGCACAGACACCATTATTAATATCTGACAAACCACAAGCGTGTTTTTACTTGGACCAGTGCGGCCCCTTACAAAGAGATGGGGCTTACAGGTATATCATGGTTGCAGTGGATTCCTGCTCAAGATTCCTATGGGTGTGGCCCCAACGCTCGGCTGACGCTCGAACTGTTATAAAAGATATGCAAGTCTTTATAGGGACATACGCATTTGGCACATTACATTCTGACCAGGGCCCTGCGTATAACTCTTGGGCTTACAAAGAGGCCATGCGAGAATTGGGTGTAGCTTTGCGGTACTCCTCTCCGTACCATCCTGAGGGAAATTCGGTCATGGAGAGGAAAAACCGAGACTTAAAGCAATCTTTAACAGCTAAAGTATTAGGCACGGGTGAGAGTTGGGTAGAACATCTGTATGGAGTGCAGCGAGCATTGAATAACATGCCAAGAAGTTCTCTAGGGGGGTCACTCCATATGAGGTCCTATTTGGGACAAGAATGTGGGTACCTGATCTTGATTGTGAAGGCGCAGTGGCGGATGAAAAGCCTTTTAACATCTATGATCGTTTGGCTGTTTTACAGTATCTAAATGAGTCCAGGACACAACAAAGTAATGTCCATATGAAGCAGACCGCCACTGGGGAAGTCAAATCAGGCACGGGAACACCTGTCTGGATCCCAAAAGTCGGGGATCTGGTCAGAGAGAAAATAGCGGCAAGAAAGAATTTGGGCCATCAAACAGAAAGCCTGTACAGGTCCTAGCAGTTGAAGGAACAAGAACTGTACTTCTACCGCCTCTTGCCGGAAAAAAGGAGAAAAGATTTGTCTCAATCGACATAATCAAACCACACTATGTGGCCGATACTGAGTAGTAGACCACGTGGACTCCAAAGTAGGAGACGCCCTCCTCTCGCTACAATTCAAGAAGTTCAAACGAAAAGACTCATCATGTTCGAAGAGTCTCCTGCACGGAATGATGGACTATGCAATAATGCTAGGGAACTCGTTCCCCTTGAACCTGAAGTTCAAATTCCGAACCAAAATGAAAGGCAAATTTCAATTCGACCAAATACAGATGTCTACATCAACATGCCTCAACAAGAGCAAACTACGATTTCTACAAATCCTGATGCAATACCAATAATTGATCGAACTGCTTCTGGCTACTTCATAAACTTTGATACGTTTTCTTTGGATCCAAGTGAACCGGAAATGATGCCAGCCCAAAAATCGCACAAGCAGCAAGTTAAAGATTTTCTGAACTTTCTTAAAAAGACTTACCTGGTGTCACCTTGGGTAGAATTATGGGTAATCACCGGGATACTTTTCTTTCTTTTCTGGTTAGGCTTAGTAATAGTTTTTAGCATGCTTGTTAATGGAAAATACCTTCGACAAAGCTCTGCAGCCCAAAAGGAGAATTTAATTTTAAAACCACACCAATCATCTCATCAAGAACAAAGAGACTTGTCATCAGTGAACATTACAGCAGTTCCTATACCTGATGGTATAATTTGGGACAAGGTTGATTTCGATATATTTAGTCCGACCGAACTTTTGAGAATTCCTCATTTATTTGAAGTATCGTTGAGTGATATCATTACCTCAAGTACATTTTCCGATGATTGGGATTTTGAAACTGTAAATAACATGTTGTCTGATTTGGAAAAATCTGCTGGATTTTCTAATAGTTAAACATTGGAAAGCACGTCGGATTTCGAAACAATGTATTGTTATCAACACTATGGTCATCACTTTCTATATAAATCCGCTAATCCTAGAAATGTGTTCACTTACCACCAGTGGGAACATTGTCCAACACCACTGAAAGGCAGTTCAAATACATTTAAACAAAAGTTTCCATATTTTTCAGGGTTTAATATGTCTGACCCAGCACCATATTATTATAAGGTTGCACCAACATCAGCACAGAAAAATATGTTAACAAACACCAAAGAGATTTACTCTGCTTCCTTTATTGCCCAGTTGTCTGAACAAGGTTTCGACTTATGGAAAGACACCATAGACTTAAAATCGGTCTGAGGTACTAGAGAATGGCAAGTACAGGGAGTAGAAGCTTTGTTTAGAGCATGCCTTATCCCTCAAGAAATCATGTTTTTGAATGAGACAGTGTAACAGACGTCTTGCCTTGGACTAGCCAAAAACAAAGACTTGAACACACCTCGGCTGCCAACTCCATCACACACCGAGGGTAACATAACATCACAGAAAGAGATTACGTTGAATGACATTATACAATACAACAGATCAGGCCCCGATTGGAAGAAATGGTTGATTTGGCCCACAGACACTAATAGTTGTCAGGCGAGATTCATGGGTAAAACCGAAGGGTTCACTATCCATAGGCCAGATCCACGTTATGTACAGACAGAACATCCAGGGGTAGTGACATCCTACAGTGTTGGGAAGTTGTGCCTCGATTGGCTAAAAACCTCAACGCTCACAAAGGTGAAACAACACTTATCCTTACTGTCACAGGTTGTGGATCTCAGTGATTTTTTTACTAGGTCCCAGGAAGCCACGTCAGAAACGTTTCTATTATGCTGTCTATAATGAAATATGGAAAATATCCCAACAAGAGGCCGCAGAGAAAATACGTGAAATAGACCGTATAAATGTAGAAAAATCTCTACAGTGGTAGACAATGGGTTAACTACATTGACCTTCAGGATATATTCCTTAGGCAACATTGTATCTTCTGCGATAGACATACCAGAACAAGATTTGGCCATATTACAACACGGGCAATCCCAATTACGTTCTATTATGTTATTAAGCTGGACGCTGCAATCTTTGCGTGCAGGCTATGTGCCTTGGCGTTATATCAACAGTATGTCTCTGTTTTCTGAATACAATCTAACAGATAAACAGATAGAAATGTCACAAAGGGGAGCAAAATATACAATGCTGCTTATCGAAAAACTGGATAGATTAGCATTTACAGTGGCAGAATTACCGTCCACAGAATGGCTAATCCATGGCCACATAACTCTACCGGTCACTACTTTTCAGTTTCAGTATTGCCTTGAACAAAAGCAGGCAGGCAAATATGAATAAATGGCTAAGGAATACATTAAGGAATTATGGGTATTACCATACAGATTTCGATGCGGGAGTGGGGATCGAGAAGTGTTTCTAAGCGGTACAAACTGTGAGAACGCTTTAAGTGGATCACTCATATGCCAGGATATAATGCTGCACGGGGCTTGTAATGGTTCTGTAGCGAACCTGTCCTGCCATTTGAGGGGTGCCCCAGCTGCAGTGATTACTCCAGCATTCAGGCCACTTTCAAATGGGAGTTACTTGATGCTGAACAGTCAAGGCTGCTGCGGAATGCTCCCGGGCATCGCATATCTGGTAACCGTGAGCTCCAGGGTTACTTGTTGTATGCAAGTATTGTTTCCACCAACACATACAGTCAGGGAGGCGCCGTTATGGCCTTCACTGAATGTTTCTTTAATACGGTTTGATTCTCTAAGCAGAATGAAAGCCATGCTTTTACAGAAGTCTGTGCCCTTAACCTCCGCTCAAGAGACTTTCGATCTCCAAATCGCAAGGTCTTCGGCAGAGATACAGGCTCTTATTCATACAAACTGCCCTTTCCATTTCGCAGAAATGGTAAATCGTATCTTTAACATGTCTGATACGACAGGCATAGTCCACCTATTTAAGACCATAGGTTCTGGACTTCTGAGCACCTTTCAGACGGTACTTGGAGTTATACCAAACTTCATACACTCCGTATTGGGAAGCATCTTTGGAGGACTTCCGCTCATCCCGTTCCTAGTAGCAGGTATCCTGATTGTTTTACATTTGCTACGCAATGGACATCCCAGTCACCAAGGAGATGGAAAGAGCACTCCTGGAGCGTAAATACCGTGACCGCATGGTACAACATCTAGGCACGCCTCGCCTAAGAGAATCTTGGTTCTTGTCATTTCGACCAGTCTGGATGGACTGCATCTTACCTGTCCTCCGATGCCTGTTTGGTGGAGAAGAATGCGTGTTAGACCTTTGTTTGACACTCCCATCATGTGCGCAACCGGACGTGAATGCTTTACTGGACCCGATAACGGCCCATGTTCTGCAGTGTCCTCAGCGTATTCCGATGTTGATGGCGGCATTCCTTGAGCACCCACAGGTAGTAATAGCACTTGTTGGTATGGACACCGGCTCCTCCTCTGACACACAGGCTTTGGACGTCACACAGGCTGCCCCAGCACCGGCTGCGGACAGTGTGGAACATCATCTGTGCTCAATTGACGTACTCTGCAAGGTGCTACAGGGGCCGTCTACTGCGGAAGCAAACAACGAAAATGTTGCGTCTACCAGCCAGGATACATAAACATTTGACTCATTTGGCTCGTCGTGTGCTGAAAGAAATTCGCCCCTTTTACAAAACAAGCTCAAATTTGGAACTCAAAACAAAAATTGACATTCCTTTCATTTATTTGGGCATACACTGCTTTCTAATGCTTATAGTGGTTCGGACTATAACTACGGACAATTTAGAGCTATGGCTTGCAAAATTCTTTTTAACATTTTTAAATTTTTTAGAAGTTTTAAATTTTTTTAGCAAAACAGATGTTTTTAAACTTTGTGCGTACTAATATCTAGTTAGGCTTGCAGTACGGTAATAAGTTACGTATGTCGTCCAGTCGGAAGAGGAGTGGGTGTTATATTCCATATAGGTACCCTATATAGGCGCAGGTAACATTGCAACCTTTCACCTATATTCTTCCCTACATTACATACATAACGGTTCTTAGGGACTGACCTTTTACCTAGATACAACACTGCATTCAGGAACACCAATCTATGTCTTAAATCCACCTTGAATCCTCCTATCGGCCTGTTGCCAGCTGAGGTGGCTACTTTCGAAAAAGCCGTCCTTAAGGATCTGGATTCCAAACTGTCCTCACTTCCGAGAGCCTACAACAACATTCCCAAAGGTGAACAACAGGCCCTCCGCTCACTCAGTATGGACCAAACCCTTACCATCAAACCAGCAGATAAAGGTGGGGCTATTGTTCTCTTGGACATAGCTACCTATAGATCTGAGTGTCTCCGCCAACTGGGTGTCACCACCTCCTACAAACATTTACCACAAGATCCCACGGAACGGATTAGCAACATTATCACCAGCATGACTGGCGAAGCCTTGAACAATGGATGGATCACACCCAAGGAGGCGGAATTCCTACACACTAAGGAACCTACCACTCCCTACTTTTACATACTACCCAAGAATCACAAGCCACAGAGACCACCACCGGGGAGACCGATCATTTCCGGCATTGACTCAGCTCTTGAACCCTTATCTGAGTTTGTTGACTTTTTCCTCCGAACTCTAGTCAAAACTATGCCTACCTACTTACAGGATACGAAGGATGTGCTCCGCCTACTGAGGGATTTGGAATTCAACTCTGAGACTGACTTTTTGATCTCTTTTGATGTCGAGTTGTTATACACCTGTATACCTCAAGACCAGACTCTAGCGACCACAGAAGAACTATTGGGTCACAACCCTCCAGATACCATCACACCCATATCCTTCATTATGGAGTGTGCCACATTAGCCATGAAGGAGAATTACTTTCAATTTGAAGATCAACTCTATCTGCAAGTGTCCGGAACTTCCATGGGCAGCATATTCGCCCCGAGCCTGGCTAATCTTTACATGCACGCCTTTGAGCAGGGTGTCGTTTTTTTGTGCACAACCCTCACCTTTCTCACATCTTGATGTGGAAAAGGTACATAGACGACATCCTGATCGTGTGGCGAGGTGACCCTACCTCCATCAATGCCTTCCACCAATGGCTCAACAGACAGAATGGCTTCCTTCGGTTGACATGTGCTTACAGCAATCAGAAACTCCCTTTTCTGGACCTGCTTCTTGTCTCAGCTGGCGACCACCTCGAGACAGAACTCTATCAGAAACCCATGGCCCGCAATGCCCTCCTCCAATATGACAGTCATCATCCCAAATCACTGCGTGACAACCTCCCCTTCGGGCAGTTCCTCAGAGTGAGACGCAACTGTTCGGACTTGAACACATACAAGGAACATGCTTCCAATCTACGACGAAACCTCTTGGACAGACATTATCCGGCAGCTCTGGGTAAGAAATCTGCCAAACGCGCCATGAATAACAACAGGGACTCCCTGCTGGACACCATCCCCCACAGGCACGATTGGTCTGTGTCAATACCTTCAGCTCCCTCTCCAATGAGGTCAAGAAGTCCATTCACCGGAATTGGAACATCCTGAATAAGGGCAGTTTGACTCTTGAGAAACCCCTGTTTGCCTTCAAGAGGGGCCGCAATCTTAAGGGCAGTCTGGTACATACCCGACCACATTTGACGTCACCTCAAAGACAGACCACACTTTGGGATCTTCCACCTGTTCAGGGACATTACCCGTGTGGTGCTTGCTCAGTCTGCTCACAAACGTCAATAACCAAAACCATTGACATCGGAACTAACACACCTTGGGTATTGAGACACCATACCAATTGCAATAGCGAAAGGGTAATCTACCTGATTACCTTACCTGTCCGTGCGGCCTCAAATATGTGGGCATGACCACACGCAAAGTCCGAACACGTATTCTGGAACACAAGAGCACGATTAGATGTGCCAAAGCAACCACCAAATTGACCAAACACTTCCTAGACCTAGGGCATCAGGCACAGTCACTTAGCTGGACTATTCTTGACAAACCTAACCTCCACGCTACTACACCCAACCTGACCAACAAACTGTTGCGCATTGAATAAAGATGGGTGTTCAAATTGGGCACCTCCAAACATGGGCTGAATGATGGATTACACTGGTTATCACTCACATAAGGCGATACCACCACTGTGACACTGCCACCTGCATCGTAACCGTGGGCCCACACCCTCCGAGGTCATGGCAGCACTTAGTGGGCATTACGTAGTTACCGCATTCTCTATCTACTCAGGGACTTTGGTTTCCTCCCCCCTGGACAACCTCTCAATGGTTCTTGATTCATGGGTACGACGCCGCTTGCCTGGATCAATCTGGCTATCTACACTCCCTTTATCTATCTGTGCCTTTTTGCTCTGTTTCCACACTCACTGTGGACTCCTACGCTCCATCCTTGATCTTACAGAGGCTAAGCAATAGCGTCATATTTATGCACCTGGCTTTTGACTTTGTCTTGTCTACACGCTGTGGGTCACCATTGCTTGCATCCCACGGCAGTCACAGCCTTTTTCCACATTACGGAACTACACTTGACTACTCTCCCTTTGCGCACCATGTTGTCCCCCTGAAACTGTTCCGAGGCCAGCCCGGTATTTTTCTGGATGCACACATCCATACTCGCCGTACACTCCAGTCACACGATTCAATAGCTGAGCATGTGTGAGTTTTCGAGGGCAACTGACAAGGATTTTTTCCGCTTTCGAACCTCCTTGAACTACTCTGCCCAACATGCACCACGTTGCCCCGGGAAGAAGTTCTGAGTTCAGCCACAGCGGATTATTTAACGCTTCTTCCGCCTACAGCCTTCCTTCCTGTCTGAAGGACTCCGCCCAGTCATCCACGCTCAGGGCGAGCAGTAAGTGGATCCCTCTCTTGTCCTTTTTTGTTTGTTTATTGAAGTGCCCAGCGCCTAGGCTCAGGAGGATTGCCACAGGTATCCATCGCCGACACCCTGTATTCTCTCACTTGAGTCTCTGCACTTCCACTTAACCCTCGAGTACGCTCCCATGCGGCTCTATCGCAGCCAGTCTTCTTTGCTGTTATACCCCTGCCACTCCGCTTTACGCGGCCAAACTACCGTCCTTGTTTAACACTTGACCGGCGCATTTTTAACTTCACTTTACTCTTTTTACTACGTCGTACCCCCTACTTTGGTTGCGGCTCCATTACGAGCCTGTCTGTGATACGTCCTCCGCTACACGCATTTTGGACACATCATTATAGCACTTATCCTCCGGTCATGCCCATGTTTGCCCTTTTGCAACCATGGTTATACCGTGCTTACAAGCGCCCAGGATGCGACATGTTTTTCTTTCATTTCACTCTCTCTGTTTTCCTCTTCATTCAAGAGCCATTGTACCAGGTAGACGTGCATGTCCCATCCTGATGCACAGCCCGTCTTGTTGGCAGACTCCCACTCTCTACGGCCTGCTGCCAGCTTCCTGTTTGCACCCAACCAGCCACATGAATTCTGGCCTCTTTAGTGCATTTCTTTTACCTCTGTAGTCACTGTCTAGTCTAGGGCTGTCTACTCCTTACCCCGGGCAATGTATTTCACTTTACACAGTCAGCATGCTCACACTGGAGCGCTTTTACCTTCCTTGGTAAGCTGACTTTAATTTGGTTTTAACTGTTTTGTTTCTCCATTTTTGTATGCTTGTCCCCGCTTTAACTATGCTTACTGATGCGCCTCTTGGGGGTCAGGAGCGTGTTGAGGATGGGTCCAGTAGCTGTGGGACCTGTTGTGTCCCTGAGGGTGAGATGAGATGGCCATCAGACTAGCTTTTGAGACCCTCTGGGGCCCTGGGTTCAAGATGGCTTCCAGGTCCACTCCTTCCTAATCCAGACAAGAAGGAAGCATGTTAGCATGTCAGCACAGCAAGGCAGCAGCTCCTTCAGAGTGGTGGTCGGGCAAAGTGACAGTCCTTTCAGCAGCACAGCAGTCCTTCTTCCTAGCAGAGTATCCACAGGACCAGAGGTGTACTGAAGTAGTGGTCCATTTGTTGCTCGAATGTGAATTTACCTTGAAAAAACAAAATTAGGACAGTTAGTTTAATTAAAAACGTCTGCCGGGAGCACAGTTACAGAAGCGGATTTGAGGACTGTCTCAAAGTACAATTGATTTGAGAGCCAATAAATAAATTTCTTGGAGCATCATAAAACAATCCATCTATCCTTTTTAGGAAGAGGAATGTGGGCCTAGTCATGGAGTCATAAATTACTCCCACCTGATAACAAATGCAGGTGGGTCTCGACCTTGCGTGGACACAATGAGGGCCAGTGGGTAACGTATCCAGATGTCTGGCATGGAGAGAGCATGATCACTGTGTGTGTGCCTTGTCCTGATTGAATGAGTGTTCCTAACTTCATGTGGCATCTAACATTATGGTGTTTTGGGAACACACGCCCCTCTGCCCATGTGCTCTTTATTGGGGTCAATCTCCTCACACCATTGTGGTGTCGCTGCCTATCTGTGGGATTAATTTGGGTTTTTCCTGTATGTGCATTTGTTCTGCTGGTTATGTGCCACCCCACCTGTGATCTGTCAATCAGTTGCCTCAAGCCTAGGTCGCAGAGCCTGCCTGATCACGTATTTCTGATTCGGGGTTGATGGAGAGGCCATATTGGGTGATTTAGACAGCAGTGATTTGATTTCATTTTTATGCACACGTTTCATTGTGTACATCGACATCAATATTGACATTCCTCACTCTAGTTGAATTTTCAAATACATCATTACCCCATACTTCATGACAGTCACATTATTAGTGGCTTGCTGTGCTTCAGTTTTAACTAGTACTACTTCCCTAGTTACTTGCATCCTACCCAATTTGAGAACTGCAATTTACAGCAAAAAAAAAACACTTGTAGGAAACCACACAAAAACAATATAAAGGTGAGATTGGGGAGCAGTGACCTACACATACCAGTCAACCACTGGGGGAGCCAGGAAAACCAGTTGTTATACCTTTCCTGCTCAGGGGCACCTCCCCCCTCACGTATGTCTCTTTGTTAACGGTGCAGTGCTTGGACGCCAAGAGTCAAAGTCCCATTGTCCATGTCATTGCCTAGGATAAACGTGCAAAATGACACACCAATCTTGGCATACACCCCTCCCTCTATTGCGGTCATCAAGTCCAACACGTAATGATGATACATCACCATGAGGCAGATGACTCTTAGTTCTTCCTTGAAAGCATTAATTAAGGCCAAGTTCAGTACTGTTAATCATTTTCAACATTTCCCACCTGGTTATTTGCAACCAGAGGGCAGGGCATTTATTTTTGTCTGCACAGTGAAGAAAGATAGGGGCCCTCCCGCATTTACTTGTTTGTCAGAAAACAGTCCGAATTCTTCCAAAATGTCCTTGAACTGAGCCCATCCACAATAGTCAGCAGTTATTTTCTCTCTAGTCTGATGCAACAGAGTTGTCTCTTCTGTAGCGGGTGTTGGTACAACTCTGACAGATCTTCTTCATGAATGACCAGGGTCGGGTGTGGATGGTGACGAGGGAGCATAGACCCTGCCATCTGGGGACGAGCTGGGTGTAGGCAAATTCACCGCACTGACCGTTTTTGCAAAAATGATCCCAGCTCTCAACGCTGCAACGGCTAAAAAACAATATTGTTTCCTCGTTGTTGTCTGTCCTATGTATGTGAAGAATGCTCGGTCAGGGAATGAATGTAATGTATGGCAGGGAGTGACCTTGGGTGAGTGCATGAATGAGTAGAGTGAGATGTGGGGGACTTTTTTAACTTTTTGTAAAGCATAACAGTTATTTTTTCATTGTTAAAAACAGGATTTTGTCACAGTACATAGAAGGTAATGTTGAAATGTACATTTAGATTTCTGTATATGATGTGACAAAAATATGAGAGATCAATAAACATGGTCAGTAAAATATTCTGTATGTGTAGCATAAACTTATTTGGGGAACAGAACCAATAGCATTTGTAAGATTTATAAGAAGAAATACAGGTCAAGTGGGAATATTCTATTATTTATGGCAAATTCACTGTATTGCCAGTAGGTATCCATCAGCATGGAGGTGCCCCATTGCATGTCTGGTATGTGTAGTATTGCACCACAGATCTCATTTGTGCCAGGAGGAATTGTTCCTTTACCTCTGAAATACAAGGAATACAGTGTAAGTATCCATACAATTAGGGGTTACCCCTTCACTTCCAACCACGTGTACCTATCTATCTCAATATCCCATATTTCCTGACATGGGTTATCTATGCTGGTGTTTAACCCTCCCCAATGAGACATGTTTCCCTTCATATCACCAAGGTGGATGGCCCTACACTGGAACTCCATGTCTGGCGTCCATCTGTTATTAAGGAAGACTGCCCCAAACACGCTAAGGGGCACCTTGGGACCACAGGCGGGAGTAAAAGTGTTTGTGCACTGGTGCGTTGGCTTTGCTACCTCCAAGAGTCTCTTCTCTGGATAGTCTTGGGGCCAAACAGTATCCTCCCCTGTGGTGCCCCCCCTGCACATCCTGTCTAGCTCTGTTTGAAAATCACTAGGCTCGGTGAAAAGGTACAGTGCTCTGGGATTGGCCTCGTAACGGGTCATATTCACCACTACTCTGTTGGGTTGTATCTTGGCCCTAATCCTACATAGGTACAGGTGGAGAAGGCATTTCATTTTTTTGGGGCTGCCTCTTGCACAAATAAAGCCTGTCTGCGTCTACTGCATGCGGTATCAGTGATCAGACGTAACATGACCTGGCTGATGTCTAGGTGCCCATGGTGGTCATGTGCTGGTACCATGTGTTGTGTAAGAGTGCGCTGTGTGGTGCGTGTGGGATGCTAGCATTGGGTTCAGTGTAATTATAAGAGACATGGGAGAGGTCCCTACGCAAGCGCTGTGCAAATGTCTGGGTGGACTCCATTTGACTAGGCAGGTTTTTGGCAATGTATGGATGCTGCCACATCCACAGTAAACAGAGGGTTTATAATTGTACAACAATACATAACTTATTGAACATTGCGGGCCTGATTCACAGAACTAACTTACGTCAAAAACGTAAAGTTAGTACTTTTTGGTATTCACAGAATACACTTACTCATTTTGGTATTCACAGAATGAACTTACTCATTTCGGTATTCACAGAAGTTAGTAGTCCTAACTTTAGGACTCCTAAATGCCTTCTGTGAATACCGAAAGTTTTAAAGTTAGGATTTTTCTCAGTTTAGGAGTAGTAAGTTAGGACTCCTAACTTTAGGACTCTAAATGCCTTCTGTGAATACCGAAAGTCTTAAAGTTAGGATTTTTCTCAGTTTAGGAGTAGTAAAGCTAGACTTTACTACTCCTAACCTGAGAAAATCCTAACTTTAAGACTTTCGGTATTCACAGAAGGCATTTAGGAGTCCTAAAGTTAGGAGTCCTAACTTACTACTCCTAAACTGAGAGAAATCCTAACTTTAAGACTTTCGGTATTCACAGAAGGCATTTAGGAGTCCTAAAGTTAGGAGTCCTAACTTTACTACTCCTAAACTGAGAAAAATCCTAACTTTAAGACTTTTCGGTATTCACAGAAGGCATTTAGGAGTCCTAAAGTTAGGACTACTAACTTCTGTGAATACCGAAATGAGTAAGTTCATTCTGTGAATACCAAAATGAGTAAGTGTATTCTGTGAATACCAAAAAGTACTAACTTTACGTTTTTGACGTAAGTTAGTTCTGTGAATCAGGCCCTGCAGGTCTTAGGGATGGATCCAGGGATGATGTCTGTAATCCTCTGGTGATTATGGGTTTCTTTACTTTTGGAAGAGTTCAAAACGTATGTGGAAGAAGTTCGTGGTCTTTGACTTGCACACTTGGGTCTTGTTAGGATTATGGAAGTGGTCGCCGGTGTAAGGGTGGTGCAACTTTGGTGGCTCGATTGAAGACCTGGTGGATAAGAGCTGTTGTTCATTGGTTAAGATCAGAAAACATTTGCATCCTTACGTATTGCATCATCAATCATTCTTGGGGATTCCTGTGCCTTTCTTTTTAGGAGTGTGCATTTACATGCATACATGCTATTTTAGTGGGGCACCAGAAGGTGGCCCTAATCGGGGTGTCTACTTTTTCTACTTTTTAAAACAATTGGGTGTTTATTCATGGGTCACCTAGTGTTCTAGCTTATGGGTCATCAGTTCTCCTACCTCACCATGACATAAAAAGATGTTCATTAAGGGGTGGTCTTCATGAGCATGTGGATGATCTTGGCTATTTGGCTAATATTTTATGGGTGTCGCTAATATCCTACCTTCCCTAGTGTGTGTGCGGGGGGTGCCTTTTGACCTACATGTGCTCGGGCGATATGTAAAGAGGGACGTGCTGCCATTAAGTGTTGTTGGTGATTGCGACGTGCTCTGGGGTGGGGTCAAGTGTATACCCCTCCAATCCTAGCATGCGGCGTGCAGTGGGGCCCTCCCTAATGGTGCCAGGTGTTTTGACTACGCCCTTTTTCTAGAGGGTTCTTTTTGGGCTATCTTTGAGCTTCTTTTTACTGGTCTTTTGGGCAATTCCCTAGGTTTCCATGTGATTTGCTTGATTCTATTGTGTACCGGAGAGGGTCGGATGAGCTGTCCTGCGGTCCCCATGTATTTCTGCTGTGGCGGTGTCCTAGATTAGACTATTTACTCCCCTATCCGGTTTGTGTAAGGCCTTGTGTGCGTCAGCTGATCGCTAGGCCAATACGGCGAAGAGCATATTTATAAGTACCACACGCTGAGCTGTGATGAAATTTTGTGGACTTTCTCCATCCTGGCACCTCCTCTCCTGCCGACTACGTCCAATCCAGGATATTTGGGTCTCCTGACCCTGGCTGTGGCCAGGGACTTCTTACCGGCGACACACTACTTTTGTTTGTTTCTTTTGGAGGGACATGATCGACAAGCATGCTTTGGATGTTTAAAAAACTTTGAGGGAAAGGAGGATGTTAGAAATGGGGGTCTCTAGTTGCCAGTGGCTTGCACCCTGTCCAAGTAGGGACCGTTGCTTCTAGTCAGGGTAAAGGGATTACACACTTAAATAAGCCCTGCTTACTCCCTTAGTAGCATGGCACGAGCAGACAGGCTTATCCCAGAGGCACATAACATACACAGTAACACAGTGAAAACACTACAAATGGACACCACACCAGTTTAGAAAAATAAAGTATCTTTATCTAAACCAAACAAGACCAAAACGACAAAAATCAAAAACGACAAAAATCCAAAATACATATATAAAAATATCACTTTTAAAAGGTTTCTAGCAATTCTGTCCATAGAAAACAATGGATGCGTGATTTTACACAAAGTACCTTCAAATGCATCAAAATTCACTAGGCCAAACAGCCGCAGAGGAGGCAAGCATCAGAAAACGCGTCTGTTCCTGAGTCCTTGGGTAGGTGTTGTGACAGTTCTGCTGGCAAAACAGGTGCTGCATTGATTTCTTCAGCTGCGGTCCCACAATGAATCGTTTCTTTTGGCCGCACAGCAGGGTCTGTGTCGGAGTCGATGTGGTTATCTCGGACTTCGGAGGACGGTGCACTGGACTCGGGCTGCTGACAGGTGCTGCGTTGGTTTCTTCGGCCGCACAGGGCTGTGAGTCGGAATTTTCTTCCACACGGCGGTGCTGCGTCAGAAAATACCACTGCAAGTAAAATGAAGCGTCAATGTTCAGGTTTCTTCAGTTCTTGAGAGTTCTTTGCAGCAGGAACAGCCTCTAAGGGCCCAGAACTGGATTTGGCACCATAAGGCAGGTCAGAACTCCCAGAATGGAGTTCCAGGATGCTTCATCAAGCCCTTGGAGATCTTCTTAAGCAGGACACGAAAGCAGGGCAAACGTTTGAATCCTTTCCTCTGCCCACAGACAGAAGCAGCAACTGCAGGCCAACCCAACAAAGCAGCACACAGCAAAGGGGCAGTACTCCTCCTGGCAGCGCTTCAGCTCTTCTTCTTGACAGAGTCCTCTTAGTTCCAGAAGTGATCAAAAGTTCTGGGGTTTTAGGTCTAATACTTATACCCCTTTTTTCCCTTTGAAGTCTTTGTTCAGAAAGTCTCTCTTGCTCAGTAAAACCAGTCCTGTCCTCCCTGGTCCAGTTTCACTACAGGAGGTGAAGACAGCATTGTGCAGAGCAGCCACAGCCTATTCAGGTGTCAGTGACAACTCCTCCCACCACTCTAGCCCAGGATGGCCCATCAGCATATGCAGGGCGCACCGCAGCTCCCTTTGTGCGAGTGTCTGGAGTGAATGCACAAACAGCCCCTGTCAGTCTAAAACCAGACGGTCAAACCACAAGCAGGCAGAGACGCACAGATGGTTTAACAAGAAAATGCCCTCTTTCTAAAAGTGACATTTTCAAACACACAATTTAAAAACCACCTTTACTAAAATGTATGTTATTAAATTCTGAGTTCAGAGAGCCCAAACTCCAATTCTCTATCTTTTTCCAATTGAAAATTTGCACTTGTAAAATGTTACAAAGCAGCTCCAATGATCACCTATGGTAAAGACAGCCTTTGAATAGTGAAAAACAAAATACACATTATTTCACTATCAGAACATGTAAAACACACCAGTACATGTCCTTCCTTTCACATACATGCACCCTGCCCCTGGGGGTACCTTGGGCCTACCTTAGGGATGACTTACATGTAAGAAAAGGGAGGGTTAGGGCCCAGTAAGTGTGTGCACATGCCAGGTCGACATGGCAGTAAAAAACTCTGCATGCAGACACTGCAGTGGCTGGTCTGAGACACATTTGAAAGACTACTCGTGTGGGTGGCACAATCAGTGCTGCATGTCCACTAGTAGCATTTGATTTACAGGCCCTGGTCACACACAGCGTACTTTACTAGGGACTTACCAGTAAATCAAATATGCCAATCATGGATAACCAATCATAATCACAATTTACACAGGGAGCATGTAGGAAAGTAGGATCTGCTTCTTATGGTTACCCCCACTTTCTGCTTCATGTTATACTGTTTTTGACTAGTCTGACTGGGACCCTGCTAATCAGAACCCCAGTCTATCTGCTTTCTCCCTAAACTGTTATGTCATGTACTTAGGTACACTCCAGATTGGATACTGGGGTACCCTTGTCGGTCCCTAGTATATGTTACCCATGTACCCAGGGCATAGGTACCCCAGAGGCCTCCCATGGGCTGAAGCATGTATTATGCCACCCATGAGAGGTCATGCAAAATGGAACTACAGGCCTGCCATTGCAGCCTGTGTAAGATGGTGCATGCACCACTTACTTTAGATATAGGTTTACTATATCTAAGGGTCACTACACTTAAAACCTATCATTCACCCCTATAGCAGGCCTTGACAATCCTGAAGGCAGGGTGCTTGGTTCTAAGTGAGAGGGTGCCACTGCATGAGCAGGACACCCCTGAAGCCTATGGAGTCCATTCTCCCGGGTTGTTAGTGATGCAGCCATTTGCGACATATAGAGTGGCATTATGCGACTGCGTAATGACCAACTCTAAAATGGCTGAAAGTAACCCTATCATGTTTGGTGTCAAACATTGTGGAATCATACCCCCACACTGGTAACTGGTGTGGGAGGTATGATTCCATCTCTCAGAAACAAGCTTTGTGAGGTCCCTGGTGCTCCCGGTACCAGCCTTCTAGTCACGGGCAACCCAAAATTGTTGCTGCCGACCAGAGACACATTTCTGCCATCCTGCTGCTGAGCCAAGCTTGAGCAGGGGAAGGCAGAACAATAGGCATCCTGTCACAGGGAGGTGTGACCACCTCCTAGACAGGATTTAGTGTATTAGGCCTGGGTGGGTGCGCTTGCCAGTGACCGAAAGTCTGCATGAGGGGCACATTTGGTGTCCCTGTGCATAGTCTAGTTCAAACCAGTCCTGGGAGCTGTTGGCTCCTGCTCTGGCGAGAAACTGGACAAAGGACATGGGAGTAACCTCCCCACTGTCCAGACCCTCCCCTGGGAGGGTCACCTGAATCTGTCCAACCCTCTCCCGTGGGTACAAAAGGGCTTACCTGGCTGTAGGACCCTAGATTCAACATGGACAAGATTCTGATCAAGAAACCACTGACCTTCGACCGTCTGGACACTTTGGACTTCGCTTGACTTCGTTTGGGCCCGACTTCGTCTCCCTCTCCGTCCAAAGCATCGTCTGTGCCCGTGCCCCATACAGGCTCCATGCAGGACCTGTGGAGCATCAAGGACAACTGAAGGTATCTCCCTTGGAGTGAAGGAGTCACTCCCCTGCAACCGCAGGCACCACATCTCAACTGACCAGTCTGCTGCTCCTGAGCTCCTATGGACACCAAAGGCTCCAGCAACACAGGAGGTTGGTTTCCAAGTTTCTCAAGGTCCAAGCTACCGTCTTACCAAGTTTGAGGTCAGAATCCCTTGTGGGGGCTGCAATACCTGTACCCCTGTGCATTGCGTACTTTTGCAAGTGCATATGCTTGTTGGTGTTTCCAAAACAAGTGCACTGTACTCTGAGTAGCCCTAACCCCTAGCACCATTTCCACTAAAGAACTTTAACCTCCTCACACAGAGTGCTCCGTGGGCTGTTGTTTTGTGAAACTGTTTGAGGACCCCTCGCAACTCCTGTGCCTCCAGCCCGTGGGTCCTCTTGAGAGTCATCTTTGCTTTTTTGGGCTCCTCTGGTTGCTCCAGGCTTGCCCTGACTTCCCTGTGTTTGGTGAGTTTCCTTGACCTTGCTGGTCCGAACCGTAACCTTCTTCAGCCTTCTGTGTGGGTTGCTGTTGCCAAGGCGTGTTGGTGCTCCAGCCTGACACCGACCCCTCAGTACTTGACATCCTTCATGGGACAGCTCGTATCCAGCTCCTGGTTGTCCTCGACGTCTTCTGGTCCCGGTGGCTGCAGAGTCAAGAACCCCCTCAATGCACCTGAAGCACCCAACATCGGTGGGCATTCGTCTACCGAGCCCCTGGTCACTCCTGAGTGACCCAGACTCTCTCCCCTCTGCTTTCACGTACTCTTCAACAAGAATCCACCTTTGGACTCCGACGGACACTTTTATTCTTCCCAGCAGTGGCTCTTCTTCAAAGTCCTTCATAGAGATCGACTGTGGTTTCCGACGCCACTTCAGACCTATGCACCCGGCTTCCCTGGGATAGGTAACTCTGGTACTACAGTATCCACGGGTGGGGTGGCTCTCCAACCTCCTAACTTCCACGGGGTTTCTTCAAAGTCGACTTAGAAGGGTCCTTAAACTTTAAAACTGCAACCGCGACTCTCCGATAGAATTGTACGTAGCACGCGGTCGTGTTCCCACAGTGCACCCGTCCTCCGTGGGGTCCTTACTTACTCACCTTGGGTGGTTCCTTGGGGTCCCAGCGATTCTACAACCTCTAGACACTGTCTTGACTCGAGTCGTGGTTCTTATACCACTATTTTAGTATATCGTTTGGTCTCCCCCTGGAGCTCACTGTGTATTAGTGCTATTTACATTGTTTCTGTGCTACAGTATTGTGTGCTTTGTGATTATCTGCGTGTAGCAGATACTTTATCGTACTTAGAATGTGTTATACTAATATATACATATTTTTATAACTACTGTGTGGTTCTCCTTTCATTTAACCAATACTATAAGGTTGCATTCTGGTAAAACAAGCTGCTTAACATTCCTTCAAGACTAAGCCTGAAGGCTGTTCTCCACAGCTACCACTTGGATAGCTTTCTAAGGTTATCTTTGACCTCTTAAATCACCATAAGGGTTGTTTGGACTGGTACAGGGTGCCCACTTTAATTAGTGGATAGCATATATCAGGCCAACTTTTCACAGAGCATATGTACTTTAGCACTGATCAGCAGGGGTAAAGTGCCCAGAGTCCTAACACCAACAAAAACAAAATCAGGTCAGAACAAGTAGGAGGGAGGAAGCAAAAAGTTTGAGGATAACCCTGCAAAAACGGGCAGGTCCAACAGAGGAGGTAGAATGTTGCTGAATGGAGAGTCCAGTGCGAGGCCCGAACTTGTCGAAATTCGCCCGGTATGGGTAATGGACTGTGTCGAGCAATTGATCTGGTGAACTTTCCTACTGACTCAGCGCCATGCAGTGTTTTGTGAACAGTTGGAGTTTGCGCGTGTGCTATGGACGTTATGGGGTCTATGTCATCCCGAGTGTGCGGGAAACACTGGAACATTGCTTCATTTTGGAATTTAAAAGGGGCCTTCATTGGTCTGGAGGCCGTTGGCTTTTGGGGTGCTGTTGTGGGGGCTATACACCGTTCAGAAATTTGGGTCCAAGGCTGGGAGCCCAAGAATGGGGTCCATTCAACTTGGTCATTGGAACCTGTCCCAATTGGGCTTAGGTAAGGGGACCTGGATGCCTGCCTTTATGCACTGGATGGGGAGCTGCCCTGCCCCTTCATCAGACTGCCCTCTCCTGGGGTGTGGCCAGCCAACCCCGCCCTGGGGAACCAGCAGCAGAGTGGGGCCTAGGCTCCTGCAGGCACCAGTATGGCAGACTCTAGTGCGGATTTCCAATTGGCAAAACGTACAGCAGCCCTGAGTTTCCTGAAAGCAAGTAAAGGCTTGAATTCCTAATGTTGACTTACAGTCTTTATTTTTAAAATGAGTTTTGAAGGGGCGTGAAGTGGATGCTTCAAATTGGGGGTTTGAACCTACTGCATAGGTGGGTTTTGCGATTGTGTAAAGGCATTGCCTCCCCAGGCAGTTACCTCTCCCTGCTGTGGTCCTTGTTGGGCTGGGGTCCCTGACTTTTGCTGTTGTTGCCACGCATTTGACCAACCATCTGATCCCTGCTGCAGTGACGCAGTGGCTGTCTGACCTCCCTACGGCTGAGCTTAAGGTGCATTCGGGATACCTTGGGCTTGGTTTTGAGAATGGGGATTTTGTGGGGACTGGCCCACATTTATTGATCTCTGTTTGTGATATGCTTTTAAGCAGCATCGGTTGGCCATGTGGCACATTCAATGGAAATAATAACATTCTCTGAGGTCCGGCTGCTGCCAACCTCCCTCACCTTTGTCGTTATAACTGGGTTGAAACCCTCTGGGGTTTTTTGGTGGAGCCTCCGTCAAGACTGGTGCCATTTGTACGTTTGCTGCCAACGCGGCCCCCTCGAGGGCGGTCTTTTTCAATTTGTGTTGGACCAACTTGGCGGTGTCTCTCTGGGCTTGCTCTTGTTTTTCCTTGTCCTTTTCCTGTTTCTTTCTGTAAAAATGTAATATGTGGGCCTGTATCTCCTGCTAGGGTTTGGTGTCTAACACTACTACGCTGTCCAATCCAGCCTGCATTTCGGTGGGAGCCCCTTTTTGAGGATGTTATAGAAGAATATGACCTGGGGACCCGTATCGGTCCATGGCTGTCCTGTCTCTTGTCCCCATCGTTCCCTTATTCTGTGTAGAAAGTCAATTATGGTCTCCCCAGGCTTCATACTTTTTGCCACTAATCCTCCTACATCTGCACAGTCAGGGAATATTTCTCTAAGTCGTCAATAGGGGCTGGCTGTATGAATTGAATGCAGCCCGTCATGCTCGGTGTTTGTCAGCGTGACTGCTGGGATGCGGGCTTGGGCAAACACCATGTTAGTCTGCTCTCCGATGAGACTGCTTAGCAGACTTTTGACATCCCTTCAGCTGCCTGAGCATACCCTATGGCTCTCCCCTCGTCATTGGGTCCCAGAGGACTGGGAACCACTTTCCTCACCCCCACCAGTTGTGCCACTGTCCAGAACTGCTATGAATCTCCCTGTCATCCAAGTGTGTTGACCCAGAGGAGTGGGAGTGCATGTTCTCCGTGCCGCTGGGGTTCGGTGGGTTGAACATGACAGACAGGGGGTTTCAAGCTTCAGGGAGCTCTAGCACTGGACTGGGGTGACAAAGGGATTGCCTGGGCCTGCTGGCCTCTCACGTCTAGATCTAATAGTCCGTTTATCGGTAGGGGGCCCTCCGGCTCCTTCGACTGGTGGATTGGTATAACCTAGTGCGGGATGGCAGGCATTGGGGAGAGCACCTCCATTCCTACATACGGTGGGGGAGGCGTGGATGCCTTACTTGCTGGTTCTGGGATAGTATTGCAGATCTGGGCCTCCTCGAAGATGGCCCTTAGTTCTAACATTGCCTCTCTTCTGGCCTTCTTTTGCCGTGCGTATTTGGTCCGAATGTGTGTTCTCTGTGTTTGATTTTGTTAGTGTCGAAAGTTCACCCCTTCAGCTGGGGGAACATGTGTGTCTTAACGTATGTGTGCCATTCGTGGCAATAGTTGCTAAGTTTTTTTACCTGTGTGGGGAACCTAGTTTGCATGTGCTTTAGCAGCAATTCCATTTTAAGCTGGTAACTTTTTTAAGGGGACTGAGACACTCTAGCTTCTCGGGATTAGGTAAGTTCTACTTTGATTGTTGAGAAATAAGTACACATGGATTACTGGTTGCAACTACTTCTATGAGCTCAATGCTATATACAGATGCATCAGAATAGACATTTCACAAACAAACAAAAATTGCATATGAAGGGTCACAAGAAAGTGCAATTGTTAGTTCAAAACGTGTGAATTCAGCAGAAGAATAGCAGACTCTTATTTAGATATGAATAATGATTGTAAGAATTGCCAACACCTTCACTAGCACATTGAGTCATTAACAAAACACAACACAAAAATGCATTTGCAACAATTTACCAGCACCACAACATCAAGATTGCATCAATAAATAACCACAATGAAGAGGAAGAGAGAAAAAACTTGGCAGAGAATAAACTATGACGTTGTCCAAAAAATCCTTAGCACGCTCTTTAGCGCCTGCTACCCGATGACAAGGGGAGGCTCTGCGTGGTACATGGGACTAAGTGAGCCCAATAGTCTGTCAATATTGATTCCGGGACAAAGATAACAACAATTTACGTAGAAATGAGAAACAACTTGACAACCACAGGCCATTCATGGCCAACCACAAGCTATACCTAATCTCCAAGGTCCAAATTTTTCCCCTAATGTCTGAATTACACCCTGTTTTACACCCAGGGACTTCAGCGTACCATCTGTATCATGCCCAGCAGTCCAAGCAAACAACACCTCTTGCTTCTTTCAGACACTAACAGTGTTAAGATACCGGTAGCACTGAAAAAACCCTGGGTGATGCATACCGTCTGTATCACACCCTGTGGTCCAATCAGTGAGGCCTCACCCCTGTATCACAAGGGGACAAGCAAACCATCTGTGTCGCGCCCAGTGGTCCAAGCGACTAACAATCTTCACCTTTCACCTTTTCACCTTTCCAAGTTTGCTGACTATCGAGAAGATATGGGGAAGATACGGGGCCAACTTGCGACTATTCAGTTCGGACACATAAAATAGGCAATATGTCAGATTTCTGTCAGTGGCAGGGAGCTCTGGTTAAATTTTGCGTGTCTTCCTAGTTTTCCATACACCAAATGCTGGGACTAAGGATCAGATGTAGTCTCTTACCCACTTGGTGGCAGCTTCAGAACGGACCTCCACTCCGCAGATTCAGCAGAACTTTCAATCAATTGTGGCATCTGCTCACTTTACTTGCTGCGCAGATTTGAATCCATCTGGGCGGGGTCCTTTCTTTTGGCTGCAGTCGGGTTCGAAGCACCATTCTCTCCTGGCTGGCTTGCCAAAATGTTGCTTGAATGTAAATTTTCCTTGAAAAAACAAAGGCAAGAGGAGTTTGGCAAAACAGGAACAGTTGGGTTAATTAAACTCTTCGGCAGGGAACACAGATACAGAAGCAGGTCTGAGGACTGTCTCAAAGTACAATCGATTTGAGCGCCATTATATACTTTTCTTGGTGCATCATAAAACAATTCAGAGATCCTTTTTAGGAAGAGGAATGTGGGCCTATTCATGGAGTCATAAATTACTCACACCAGATAACAAATGCAGATGGGTCTCGACCTTGCTTGGACACAATGAGGGCCAGTGGGTAACGTATCCAGATGTCTGTCATGGGGAGCACGTGGTCACTGTGTGTGCTCCTAACTTCATGTGCATATAACTTTAAAGTGTTTTGGTTTTGGGAACACGCGCCCCTCCAGCCATGTACGCTTTATTGGGGCCATTCTCCCCGGACCATTGGGGTGTCGCTGCCTATTTGTGGGATTAATCTGGGTTTTTCCTGTATGTTCGTTTGTTCTGCTGGTTACGTGCCACCCCATCTGTGATCTGTCAATCAGTCAGTCAGTCAGTCAAAAATACTTTTATTGATTCGTTAAAATTCATAAAAGGATGGCAAACCATCGATAAAACACTATAATTTAAATGAGCATTTTTTTTTTTTAAACATAAAAAAAAAAGGCCATAGGGTCATGACCACAATTAAAAAACTAACAGATATTACAATACATTTAGAAATGGCAGCCAGCGAATTATTTATTGGCTGCTTGGCATGAATCAGTTTTTTCCAGTTCCTTTGCTGCTATTTTCCAGAATTTTATGGCGCTACAAGACAGGGGAATCGAAAACCCTCCAAGACACCTGATGACTGCGGCTCTACATGTTCTTATCTGTTCATTCCTTAAAATCTCCCGAAGAATGGATTTGCGGGTTTTCAGTAAAAAAGGGCAAGTACATAGTAGGTGTAGTAGTGACTCCTCCCCTTGACCGACATTCCTTAGATGGCCATGTATGTTTCCATGTTGGGGTCAAATCCTTTGAGGGGAATAATCCCATTCATAGCAACATCAGGTAGTGCTTTTTATGGTGGGAGAAATGTTCGATCAAATACTGTTGCGGCTTCAGCCTCTGGTAGGCCTGTATCACCGCCCAGGCGTGATGTTTTTTTGCAAAGATCATTCTATCTGTTGTTAAAGAGATCCGCTTGATTGCAGTATTCACCACGCTTTTGAATCCAACATACGTTACTGGTGTTAACCAGGCCTCCTCTAGCTGTAATGCCGACAAAGATTCCTTCAGGATTGTCGTGATTGAATTAGTTACTCTTGCTTGATTTTCAATCTCAACCCAACAGCGGTGGGCTAGAGTGTTATCTTCTGCCTCCCTCATCCTCCAATAATACTTTACTAAGGCACCTTGTCTGGCCATGATCTGGTTTTTTAGTCCGAATTCTAAACAAATTTGTTCCTGTGAAGTGTGTAGCGGTATTAAAAACAGTCTTTTGAAAAATGTTGATTGTGCTGTATTTAATATTGTGTTACAGCAAACAAATGATGGACGGCATGCTGACAATGCAAACATTCTCCCCCAGTCAAAAGATCTGGGTTAAATCCATCGTTCTTTTGCCCACTACGCCACCCCAGTTTGGACCCAGCCATATGCAAATCAGTCTTGACCCTGTGCCCCATGGGAACAGTCCAGACCGAACTGCCAGGCCAGGTCCTCCCTGGACCGGAAACAAGCATCCTGGGACCGGTTTCAGGGTATGTCACCCTTCTTCAGCCAGGCTAGCTTGAATCCAGTGGCACAGTGAGCAAGGGACCCACGTCTGGGCATACCCATCCCACTTAGGGCGAAAAGTGTTACAGCAAACAAATGATGGACGGCATGCTGACAATGCAAACATTCTCCCCCAGTCAAAAGATCTGGGTTAAATCCATCGTTCTTTTGCCCACTACGCCACCCCAGTTTGGACCCAGCCATATGCAAATCAGTCTTGACCCTGTGCCCCATGGGAACAGTCCAGACCGAACTGCCAGGCCAGGTCCTCCCTGGACCGGAAACAAGCATCCTGGGACCGGTTTCAGGGTATGTCACCCTTCTTCAGCCAGGCTAGCTTGAATCCAGTGGCACAGTGAGCAAGGGACCCACGTCTGGGCATACCCATCCCACTTAGGGCGAAAAGTGTTACAGCAAACAAATGATGGACGGCATGCTGACAATGCAAACATTCTCCCCCAGTCAAAAGATCTGGGTTAAATCCATCGTTCTTTTGCCCACTACGCCACCCCAGTTTGGACCCAGCCATATGCAAATCAGTCTTGACCCTGTGCCCCATGGGAACAGTCCAGACCGAACTGCCAGGCCAGGTCCTCCCTGGACCGGAAACAAGCATCCTGGGACCGGTTTCAGGGTATGTCACCCTTCTTCAGCCAGGCTAGCTTGAATCCAGTGGCACAGTGAGCAAGGGACCCACGTCTGGGCATACCCATCCCACTTAGGGCGAAAAGTGTTACAGCAAACAAATGATGGACGGCATGCTGACAATGCAGACATTCTCCCCCAGTCAAAAGATCTGGGTTAAATCCATCGTTCTTTTGCCCACTACGCCACCCCAGTTTGGTCCCAGCCATATGCAAATCAGTCTTGACCCTGTGCCCCATGGGAACAGTCCAGACCGAACTGCCAGGCCAGGTCCTCCCTGGACCGGAAACAAGCATCCTGGGACCGGTTTCAGGGTATGTCACCCTTCTTCAGCCAGGCTAGCTTGAATCCAGTGGCACAGTGAGCAAGGGACCCACGTCTGGGCATACCCATCCCACTTAGGGCGAAAAGTGTTACAGCAAACAAATGATGGACGGCATGCTGACAATGCAAACATTCTCCCCCAGTCAAAAGATCTGGGTTAAATCCATCGTTCTTTTGCCCACTACGCCACCCCAGTTTGGACCCAGCCATATGCAAATCAGTCTTGACCCTGTGCCCCATGGGAACAGTCCAGACCGAACTGCCAGGCCAGGTCCTCCCTGGACCGGAAACAAGCATCCTGGGACCGGTTTCAGGGTATGTCACCCTTCTTCAGCCAGGCTAGATTGAATCCAGTGGCACAGTGAGCAAGGGACCCACGGCTGGGCATACCCATCCCACTTAGGGCGAAAAGTGTTACAGCAAACAAATGATGGACGGCATGCTGACAATGCAAACATTCTCCCCCAGTCAAAAGATCTGGGTTAAATCCATCGTTCTTTTGCCCACTACGCCACCCCAGTTTGGACCCAGCCATATGCAAATCAGTCCTGACCCTGTGCCCCATGGGAACAGTCCAGACCGAACTGCCAGGCCAGGTCCTCCCTGGACCGGAAACAAGCATCCTGGGACCGGTTTCAGGGTATGTCACCCTTCTTCAGCCAGGCTAGCTTGAATCCAGTGGCACAGTGAGCAAGGGACCCACGTCTGGGCATACCCATCCCACTTAGGGCGAAAAGTGTTACAACAAACAAATAATGGACGGCATGCTGACAATGCAAACATTCTCCCCCAGTCAAAAGATCTGGGTTAAATCCATCGTTCTTTTGCCCACTACGCCACCCCAGTTTGGACCCAGCCATAAGCAAATCAGTCTTGACCCTGTGCCCCATGGGATCAGTCCAGACCGAACTGCCAGGCCAGGTCCTCCCTGGACCGGAAACAAGCATCCTGGGACCGGTTTCAGGGTATGTCACCCTTCTTCAGCCAGGCTAGCTTGAATCCAGTGGCACAGTGAGCAAGGGACCCACGTCTGGGCATACCCATCCCACTTAGGGCGAAAAGTGTTACAGCAAACAAATGATGGACGGCATGCTGACAATGCAAACATTCTCCCCCAGTCAAAAGATCTGGGTTAAATCCATCGTTCTTTTGCCCACTATGCCACCCCAGTTTGGACCCAGCCATATGCAAATCAGTCTTGACCCTGTGCCCCATGGGAACAGTCCAGACCGAACTGCCAGGCCAGGTCCTCCCTGGACCGGAAACAAGCATCCTGGGACCGGTTTCAGGGTATGTCACCCTTCTTCAGCCAGGCTAGCTTGAATCCAGTGGCACAGTGAGCAAGGGACCCACGTCTGGGCATACCCATCCCACTTAGGGCGAAAAGTGTTACAGCAAACAAATGATGGACGGCATGCTGACAATGCAAACATTCTCCCCAGTCAAAAGATCTGGGTTAAATCCATCGTTCTTTTGCCCACTACGCCACCCCAGTTTGGACCCAGCCATATGCAAATCAGTCTTGACCCTGTGCCCCATGGGAACAGTCCAGACCGAACTGCCAGGCCAGGTCCTCCCTGGACCGGAAACAAGCATCCTGGGACCGGTTTCAGGGTATGTCACCCTTCTTCAGCAGGCTAGCTTGAATCCAGTGGCACAGTGAGCAAGGGACCCACGTCTGGGCATACCCATCCCACTTAGGGCGAAAAGTGTTACAGCAAACAAATGATGGACGGCATGCTGACAATGCAAACATTCTCCCCCAGTCAAAAGATCTGGGTTAAATCCATCGTTCTTTTGCCCACTACGCCACCCCAGTTTGGACCCAGCCATATGCAAATCAGTCTTGACCCTGTGCCCCATGGGAACAGTCCAGACCGAACTGCCAGGCCACGCCCTCCCTGGACCGGAAACAAGCATCCTGGGACCGGTTTCAGGGTATGTCACCCTTCTTCAGCCAGGCTAGCTTGAATCCAGTGGCACAGTGAGCAAGGGACCCACGTCTGGGCATACCCATCCCACTTAGGGCGAAAAGTGTTACAGCAAACAAATGATGGACGGCATGCTGACAATGCAAACATTCTCCCCAGTCAAAAGATCTGGGTTAAATCCATCGTTCTTTTGCCCACTACGCCACCCCAGTTTGGACCCAGCCATATGCAAATCAGTCTTGACCCTGTGCCCCATGGGAACAGTCCAGACCGAACTGCCAGGCCAGGTCCTCCCTGGACCGGAAACAAGCATCCTGGGACCGGTTTCAGGGTATGTCACGCTTCTTCAGCCATGCTAGCTTGAATCCAGTGGCACAGTGAGCAAGGGACCCACGTCTGGGCATACCCATCCCACTTAGGGCGAAAAGTGTTACAGCAAACAAATGATGGACGGCATGCTGACAATGCAAACATTCTTCCCCAGTCAAAAGATCTGGGTTAAATCCATCGTTCTTTTGCCCACTACGCCACCCCAGTTTGGACCCAGCCATATGCAAATCAGTCTTGACCCCGTGCCCCATGGGAACAGTCCAGACCGAACTGCCAGGCCAGGTCCTCCCTGGACCGGAAACAAGCATCCTGGGACCGGTTTCAGGGTATGTCACCCTTCTTCAGCCAGGCTAGCTAGAATCCAGTGGCACAGTGAGCAAGGGACCCACGTCTGGGCATACCCATCCCACTTAGGGCGAAAAGTGTTACAGCAAACAAATGATGGACGGCATGCTGACAATGCAAACATTCTCCCCCAGTCAAAAGATCTGGGTTAAATCCATCGTTCTTTTGCCCACTACGCCACCCCAGTTTGGACCCAGCCATATGCAAATCAGTCTTGACCCTGTGCCCCATGGGAACAGTCCAGACCGAACTGCCAGGCCAGGTCCTCCCTGGACCGGAAACAAGCATCCTGGGACCGGTTTCAGGGTATGTCACCCTTCTTCAGCCAGGCTAGCTTGAATCCAGTGGCACAGTGAGCAAGGGACCCACGTCTGGGCATACCCATCCCACTTAGGGCGAAAAGTGTTACAGCAAACAAATGATGGACGGCATGCTGACAATGCAAACATTCTCCCCCAGTCAAAAGATCTGGGTTAAATCCATCGTTCTTTTGCCCACTACGCCACCCCAGTTTGGACCCAGCCATATGCAAATCAGTCTTGACCCTGTGCCCCATGGGAACAGTCCAGACCGAACTGCCAGGCCAGGTCCTCCCTGGACCGGAAACAAGCATCCTGGGACCGGTTTCAGGGTATGTCACCCTTCTTCAGCCAGGCTAGCTTGAATCCAGTGGCACAGTGAGCAAGGGACCCACGTCTGGGCATACCCATCCCACTTAGGGCGAAAAGTGTTACAGCAAACAAATGATGGACGGCATGCTGACAATGCAAACATTCTCCCACAGTCAAAAGATCTGGGTTAAATCCATCGTTCTTTTGCCCACTCACGCCACCCCAGTTTGGACCCAGCCATATGCAAATCAGTCTTGACCCTGTGCCCCATGGGAACAGTCCAGACCGAACTGCCAGGCCAGGTCCTCCCTGGACCGGAAACAAGCATCCTGGGACCGGTTTCAGGGTATGTCACCCTTCTTCAGCCAGGCTAGCTTGAATCCAGTGGCACAGTGAGCAAGGGACCCACGTCTGGGCATACCCATCCCACTTAGGGCGAAAAGTGTTACAGCAAACAAATGATGGACGGCATGCTGACAATGCAAACATTCTCCCCAGTCAAAAGATCTGGGTTAAATCCATCGTTCTTTTGCCCACTACGCCACCCCAGTTTGGACCCAGCCATATGCAAATCAGTCTTGACCCTGTGCCCCATGGGAACAGTCCAGACCGAACTGCCAGGCCAGGTCCTCCCTGGACCGGAAACAAGCATCCTGGGACCGGTTTCAGGGTATGTCACCCTTCTTCAGCCAGGCTATCTTTAATCCAGTGGCACAGTGAGCAAGGAACCCACGTCTGGGCATACCCATCCCACTTAGGGCGAAAAGTGTTACAGCAAACAAATGATGGACGGCATGCTGACAATGCAAACATTCTCACCCAGTCAAAAGATCTGGGTTAAATCCATCGTTCTTTTGCCCAGTACGCCACCCCAGTTTGGACCCAGCCATATGCAAATCAGTCTTGACCCTGTGCCCCATGGGAACAGTCCAGACCGAACTGCCAGGCCAGGTCCTCCCTGGACCGGAAACAAGCATCCTGGGACCGGTTTCAGGGTATGTCACCCTTCTTCAGCCAGGCTAGCTTGAATCCAGTGGCACAGTGAGCAAGGGACCCACGTCTGGGCATACCCATCCCACTTAGGGCGAAAAGTGTTACAGCAAACAAATGATGGACGGCATGCTGACATTGCAAACATTCTCCCCAGTCAAAAGATCTGGGTTAAATCCATCGTTCTTTTGCCCACTACGCCACCCCAGTTTGGACCCAGCCATATGCAAATCAGTCTTGATTCTGTGCCCCATGGGAACAGTCCAGACCGAACTGCCAGGCCAGGTCCTCCCTGGACCGGAAACAAGCATCCTGGGACCGGTTTCAGGGTATGTCACCCTTCTTCAGCCAGGCTAGCTTGAATCCAGTGGCACAGTGAGCAAGGGACCCACGTCTGGGCATACCCATCCCACTTAGGGCGAAAAGTGTTACAGCAAACAAATGATGGACGGCATGCTGACAATGCAAACATTCTCCCCAGTCAAAAGATCTGGGTTAAATCCATCGTTCTTTTGCCCACTACGCCACCCCAGTTTGGACCCAGCCATATGCAAATCAGTCTTGACCCTGTGCCCCATGGGAACAGTCCAGACCGAACTGCCAGGCCAGGTCCTCCCTGGACCGGAAACAAGCATCCTGGGACCGGTTTCAGGGTATGTCACCCTTCTTCAGCCAGGCTAGCTTGAATCCAGTGGCACAGTGAGCAAGGGACCCACGTCTGGGCATACCCATCCCACTTAGGGCGAAAAGTGTTACAGCAAACAAATGATGGACGGCATGCTGACAATGCAAACATTCTCCCCCAGTCAAAAGATCTGGGTTAAATCCATCGTTCTTTTGCCCACTACGCCACCCCAGTTTGGACCAAGCCATATGCAAATCAGTCTTGACCCTGTGCCCCATGGGAACAGTCCAGACCGAACTGCCAGGCCAGGTCCTCCCTGGACCGGAAACAAGCATCCTGGGACCGGTTTCAGGGTATGTCACCCTTCTTCAGCCAGGCTAGCTTGAATCCAGTGGCACAGTGAGCAAGGGACCCACGTCTGGGCATACCCATCCCACTTAGGGCGAAAAGTGTTACAGCAAACAAATGATGGACGGCATGCTGACAATGCAAACATTCTCCCCCAGTCAAAAGATCTGGGTTAAATCCATCGTTCTTTTGCCCACTACGCCACCCCAGTTTGGACCCAGCCATATGCAAATCAGTCTTGACCCTGTGCCCCATGGGAACAGTCCAGACCGAACTGCCAGGCCAGGTCCTCCCTGGACCGGAAACAAGCATCCTGGGACCGGTTTCAGGGTATGTCACCCTTCTTCAGCCAGGCTAGCTTGAATCCAGTGGCACAGTGAGCAAGGGACCCACGTCTGGGCATACCCATCCCACTTAGGGCGAAAAGTGTTACAGCAAACAAATGATGGACGGCATGCTGACAATGCAAACATTCTCCCCCACTCAAAAGATCTGGGTTAAATCCATCGTTCTTTTGCCCACTACGCCACCCCAGTTTGGACCAAGCCATATGCAAATCAGTCTTGACCCTGTGCCCCATGGGAACAGTCCAGACCGAACTGCCAGGCCAGGTCCTCCCTGGACCGGAAACAAGCATCCTGGGACCGGTTTCAGGGTATGTCACCCTTCTTCAGCCAGGCTAGCTTGAATCCAGTGGCACAGTGAGCAAGGGACTCACGTCTGGGCATACCCATCCCACTTAGGGCGAAAAGTGTTACAGCAAACAAATGATGGACGGCATGCTGACAATGCAAACATTCTCCCCAAAAGATCTGGGTTAAATCCATCGTTCTTTTGCCCACTACGCCACCCCAGTTTGGACCCAGCCATATGCAAATCAGTCTTGACCCTGTGCCCCATGGGAACAGTCCAGACCGAACTGCCAGGCCAGGTCCTCCCTGGACCGGAAACAAGCATCCTGGGACCGGTTTCAGGGTATGTCACCCTTCTTCAGCCAGGCTAGCTTGAATCCAGTGGCACAGTGAGCAAGGGACCCACGTCTGGGCATACCCATCCCACTTAGGGCGAAAAGTGTTACAGCAAACAAATGATGGACGGCATGCTGACAATGCAAACATTCTCCCCCACTCAAAAGATCTGGGTTAAATCCATCGTTCTTTTGCCCACTACGCCACCCCAGTTTGGACCAAGCCATATGCAAATCAGTCTTGACCCTGTGCCCCATGGGAACAGTCCAGACCGAACTGCCAGGCCAGGTCCTCCCTGGACCGGAAACAAGCATCCTGGGACCGGTTTCAGGGTATGTCACCCTTCTTCAGCCAGGCTAGCTTGAATCCAGTGGCACAGTGAGCAAGGGACTCACGTCTGGGCATACCCATCCCACTTAGGGCGAAAAGTGTTACAGCAAACAAATGATGGACGGCATGCTGACAATGCAAACATTCTCCCCAAAAGATCTGGGTTAAATCCATCGTTCTTTTGCCCACTACGCCACCCCAGTTTGGACCCAGCCATATGCAAATCAGTCTTGACCCTGTGCCCCATGGGAACAGTCCAGACCGAACTGCCAGGCCAGGTCCTCCCTGGACCGGAAACAAGCATCCTGGGACCGGTTTCAGGGTATGTCACCCTTCTTCAGCCAGGCTAGCTTTAATCCAGTGGCACAGTGAGCAAGGGACCCACGTCTGGGCATACCCATCCCACTTAGGGCGAAAAGTGTTACAGCAAACAAATGATGGACGGCATGCTGACAATGCAAACATTCTCACCCAGTCAAAAGATCTGGGTTAAATCCATCGTTCTTTTGCCCAGTACGCCACCCCAGTTTGGACCCAGCCATATGCAAATCAGTCTTGACCCTGTGCCCCATGGGAACAGTCCAGACCGAACTGCCAGGCCAGGTCCTCCCTGGACCGGAAACAAGCATCCTGGGACCGGTTTCAGGGTATGTCACCCTTCTTCAGCCAGGCTAGCTTGAATCCAGTGGCACAGTGAGCAAGGGACCCACGTCTGGGCATACCCATCCCACTTAGGGCGAAAAGTGTTACAGCAAACAAATGATGGACGGCATGCTGACAATGCAAACATTCTCCCCAGTCAAAAGATCTGGGTTAAATCCATCGTTCTTTTGCCCACTACGCCACCCCAGTTTGGACCCAGCCATATGCAAATCAGTCTTGACCCTGTGCCCCATGGGAACAGTCCAGACCGAACTGCCAGGCCAGGTCCTCCCTGGACCGGAAACAAGCATCCTGGGACCGGTTTCAGGGTATGTCACCCTTCTTCAGCCAGGCTAGCTTGAATCCAGTGGCACAGTGAGCAAGGGACCCACGTCTGGGCATACCCATCCCACTTAGGGCGAAAAGTGTTACAGCAAACAAATGATGGACGGCATGCTGACAATGCAAACATTCTCCCCAGTCAAAAGATCTGGGTTAAATCCATCGTTCTTTTGCCCACTACGCCACCCCAGTTTGGACCCAGCCATATGCAAATCAGTCTTCACCCTGTGCCCCATGGGAACAGTCCAGACCGAACTGCCAGGCCAGGTCCTCCCTGGACCGGAAACAAGCATCCTGGGACCGGTTTCAGGGTATGTCACCCTTCTGCAGCCAGGCTAGCTTGAATCCAGTGGCACAGTGAGCAAGGGACCCACGTCTGGGCATACCCATCCCACTTAGGGCGAAAAGTGTTACAGCAAACAAATGATGGACGGCATGCTGACAATGCAAACATTCTCCCCCACTCAAAAGATCTGGGTTAAATCCATCGTTCTTTTGCCCACTACGCCACCCCAGTTTGGACCCAGCCATATGCAAATCAGTCTTGACCCCGTGCCCCATGGGAACAGTCCAGACCGAACTGCCAGGCCAGGTCCTCCCTGGACCGGAAACAAGCATCCTGGGACCGGTTTCAGGGTATGTCACCCTTCTTCAGCCAGGCTAGCTTGAATCCAGTGGCACAGTGAGCAAGGGACCCACGTCTGGGCATACCCATCCCACTTAGGGCGAAAAGTGTTACAGCAAACAAATGATGGACGGCATGCTGACAATGCAAACATTCTCCCCAGTCAAAAGATCTGGGTTAAATCCATCGTTCTTTTGCCCACTACGCCACCCCAGTTTGGACCCAGCCATATGCAAATCAGTCTTGACCCTGTGCCCCATGGGAACAGTCCAGACCGAACTGCCAGGCCAGGTCCTCCCTGGACCGGAAACAAGCATCCTGGGACCGGTTTCAGGGTATGTCACCCTTCTTCAGCCAGGCTAGCTTGAATCCAGTGGCACAGTGAGCAAGGGACCCACGTCTGGGCATACCCATCCCACTTAGGGCGAAAAGTGTTACAGCAAACAAATGATGGACGGCATGCTGACAATGCAAACATTCTCCCACAGTCAAAAGATCTGGGTTAAATCCATCGTTCTTTTGCCCACTACGCCACCCCAGTTTGGACCCAGCCATATGCAAATCAGTCTTGACCCTGTGCCCCATGGGAACAGTCCAGACCGAACTGCCAGGCCAGGTCCTCCCTGGACCGGAAACAAGCATCCTGGGACCGGTTTCAGGGTATGTCACCCTTCTTCAGCCAGGCTAGCTTGAATCCAGTGGCACAGTGAGCAAGGGACCCACGCCTGGGCATACCCATCCCACTTAGGGCGAAAAGTGTTACAGCAAACAAATGATGGACGGCATGCTGACAATGCAAACATTCTCCCCCAGTCAAAAGATCTGGGTTAAATCCATCGTTCTTTTGCCCAATACGCCACCCCAGTTTGGACCCAGCCATATGCAAATCAGTCTTGACCCTGTGCCCCATGGGAACAGTCCAGACCGAACTGCCAGGCCAGGTCCTCCCTGGACCGGAAACAAGCATCCTGGGACCGGTTTCAGGGTATGTCACCCTTCTTCAGCCAGGCTAGCTTGAATCCAGTGGCACAGTGAGCAAGGGACCCACGTCTGGGCATACCCATCCCACTTAGGGCGAAAAGTGTTACAGCAAACAAATGATGGACGGCATGCTGACAATGCAAACATTCTCCCACAGTCAAAAGATCTGGGTTAAATCCATCGTTCTTTTGCCCACTACGCCACCCCCAGTTTGGACCCAGCCATATGCAAATCAGTCTTGACCCTGTGCCCCATGGGAACAGTCCAGACCGAACTGCCAGGCCAGGTCCTCCCTGGACCGGAAACAAGCATCCTGGGACCGGTTTCAGGGTATGTCACCCTTCTTCAGCCAGGCTAGCTTGAATCCAGTGGCACAGTGAGCAAGGGACCCACGTCTGGGCATACCCATCCCACTTAGGGCGAAAAGTGTTACAGCAAACAAATGATGGACGGCATGCTGACAATGCAAACATTCTCCCACAGTCAAAAGATCTGGGTTAAATCCATCGTTCTTTTGCCCACTACGCCACCCCAGTTTGGACCCAGCCATATGCAAATCAGTCTTGACCCTGTGCCCCATGGGAACAGTCCAGACCGAACTGCCAGGCCAGGTCCTCCCTGGACCGGAAACAAGCATCCTGGGACCGGTTTCAGGGTATGTCACCCTTCTTCAGCCAGGCTAGCTTGAATCCAGTGGCACAGTGAGCAAGGGACCCACGTCTGGGCATACCCATCCCACTTAGGGCGAAAAGTGTTACAGCAAACAAATGATGGACGGCATGCTGACAATGCAAACATTCTCCCCAGTCAAAAGATCTGGGTTAAATCCATCGTTCTTTTGCCCAGTACGCCACCCCAGTTTGGACCCAGCCATATGCAAATCAGTCTTGACCCTGTGCCCCATGGGAACAGTCCAGACCGAACTGCCAGGCCAGGTCCTCCCTGGACCGGAAACAAGCATCCTGGGACCGGTTTCAGGGTATGTCACCCTTCCTCAGCCAGGCTAGCTTGAATCCAGTGGCACAGTGAGCAAGGGACCCACGTCTGGGCATACCCATCCCACTTAGGGCGAAAAGTGTTACAGCAAACAAATGATGGACGGCATGCTGACAATGCAAACATTCTCCCCAGTCAAAAGATCTGGGTTAAATCCATCGTTCTTTGCCCACTACGCCACCCCAGTTTGGACCCAGCCATATGCAAATCAGTCTTGACCCTGTGCCGCATGGGAACAGTCCAGACCGAACTGCCAGGCCAGGTCCTCCCTGGACCGGAAACAAGCATCCTGGGACCGGTTTCAGGGTATGTCACCCTTCTTCAGCCAGGCTAGCTTGAATCCAGTGGCACAGTGAGCAAGGGACCCACGTCTGGGCATACCCATCCCACTTAGGGCGAAAAGTGTTACAGCAAACAAATGATGGACGGCATGCTGACAATGCAAACATTCTCCCCCAGTCAAAAGATCTGGGTTAAATCCATCGTTCTTTTGCCCACTACGCCACCCCAGTTTGGACCCAGCCATATGCAAATCAGTCTTGACCCTGTGCCCCATGGGAACAGTCCAGACCGAACTGCCAGGCCAGGTCCTCCCTGGACCAGAAACAAGCATCCTGGGACCGGTTTCAGGGTATGTCACCCTTCTTCAGCCAGGCTAGCTTGAATCCAGTGGCACAGTGAGCAAGGGACCCACGTCTGGGCATACCCATCCCACTTAGGGCGAAAAGTGTTACAGCAAACAAATGATGGACGGCATGCTGACAATGCAAACATTCTCACCCAGTCAAAAGATCTGGGTTAAATCCATCGTTCTTTTGCCCACTACGCCACCCCAGTTTGGACCCAGCCATATGCAAATCAGTCTTGACCCTGTGCCGCATGGGAACAGTCCAGACCGAACTGCCAGGCCAGGTCCTCCCTGGACCGGAAACAAGCATCCTGGGACCGGTTTCAGGGTATGTCACCCTTCTTCAGCCAGGCTAGCTTGAATCCAGTGGCACAGTGAGCAAGGGACCCACGTCTGGGCATACCCATCCCACTTAGGGCGAAAAGTGTTACAGCAAACAAATGATGGACGGCATGCTGACAATGCAAACATTCTCCCCCAGTCAAAAGATCTGGGTTAAATCCATCGTTCTTTGCCCACTACGCCACCCCAGTTTGGACCCAGCCATATGCAAATCAGTCTTGACCCTGTGCCCCATGGGAACAGTCCAGACCGAACTGCCAGGCCAGGTCCTCCCTGGACCAGAAACAAGCATCCTGGGACCGGTTTCAGGGTATGTCACCCTTCTTCAGCCAGGCTAGCTTGAATCCAGTGGCACAGTGAGCAAGGGACCCACGTCTGGGCATACCCATCCCACTTAGGGCGAAAAGTGTTACAGCAAACAAATGATGGACGGCATGCTGACAATGCAAACATTCTCCCACAGTCAAAAGATCTGGGTTAAATCCATCGTTCTTTTGCCCACTACGCCACCCCAGTTTGGACCCAGCCATATGCAAATCAGTCTTGACCCCGTGCCCCATGGGAACAGTCCAGACCGAACTGCCAGGCCAGGTCCTCCCTGGACCGGAAACAAGCATCCTGGGACCGGTTTCAGGGTATGTCACCCTTCTTCAGCCAGGCTAGCTTGAATCCAGTGGCACAGTGAGCAAGGGACCCACGTCTGGGCATACCCATCCCACTTAGGGCGAAAAGTGTTACAGCAAACAAATGATGGACGGCATGCTGACAATGCAAACATTCTCCCCCACTCAAAAGATCTGGGTTAAATCCATCGTTCTTTTGCCCACTACGCCACCCCAGTTTGGACCCAGCCATATGCAAATCAGTCTTGACCCTGTGCCCCATGGGAACAGTCCAGACCGAACTGCCAGGCCAGGTCCTCCCTGGATCGGAAACAAGCATCCTGGGACCGGTTTCAGGGTATGTCACCCTTCTTCAGCCAGGCTAGCTTGAATCCAGTGGCACAGTGAGCAAGGGACCCACGTCTGGGCATACCCATCCCACTTAGGGCGAAAAGTGTTACAGCAAACAAATGATGCTTGTTTCCAGTCCAGGGAGGACCTGGCTTGGCAGTTCGGGCTGGACTGTTCCCATGAGGCACAGGGTCAAGACTGATTTGCATATGGCTGGGTTCAAACTGGAATGGCATGGTGAGCAAAAACGATGGATTTAGGCCCAGATCTCTGTACTGGGGTGAATGTATGACATTGTTCTGCATTCTGTCCATCAATTGTTGTTTTTGCATTTGTCACCCCGAGTGGGACGGGTATGCCCAGACGTGGGTCCCGTGCTCTCCATGCCACTGGAATCAAGCTATCCTGGCTGAAGTAGGGTGAAACCCCGAAACAGGTCCTAGGATGCTTGTTTCCAGTCCAGGGAGGACCTGGCTTGGCAGTTCGGGCTGGACTGTTCCCATGAGGCACAGGGTCAAGACTGATTTGCATATGGCTGGGTTCAAACTGGAATGGCATGGTGAGCAAAAACGATGGATTTAGGTCCAGATCTCTGTACTGGGGTGAATGTATGACATTGTTCTGCATTCTGTCCATCAATTGTTGTTTTTGCATTTGTCACCCCGAGTGGGACGGGTATGCCCAGACGTGGGTCCCGTGCTCTCCATGCCACTGGAATCAAGCTATCCTGGCTGAAGAGGGTGAAACCCCGAAACCGGTCCTAGGATGCTTGTTTCCAGTCCAGGGAGGACCTGGCTTGGCAGTTCGGGCTGGACTGTTCCCATGAGGCACAGGGTCAAGACTGATTTGCATATGGCTGGGTTCAAACTGGAATGGCATGGTGAGCAAAAACGATGGATTTAGGCCCAGATCTCTGTACTGTGGTGAATGTATGACATTGTTCTGCATTCTGTCCATCAATTGTTGTTTTTGCATTTGTCACCCCGAGTGGGACGGGTATGCCCAGACGTGGGTCCCGTGCTTTCCATGCCACTGGAATCAAGCTATCCTGGCTGAAGAGGGTGAAACCCCGAAACCGGTCCTAGGATGCTTGTTTCCAGTCCAGGGAGGACCTGGCTTGGCAGTTCGGGCTGGACTGTTCCCATGAGGCACAGGGTCAAGACTGATTTGCATATGGCTGGGTTCAAACTGGAATGGCATGGTGAGCAAAAAACGATGGATTTAGGCCCAGATCTCTGTACTGGGGTGAATGTATGACATTGTTCTGCATTCTGTCCATCAATTGTTGTTTTTGCATTTGTCACCCCGAGTGGGACGGGTATGCCCAGACGTGGGTCCCGTGCTTTCCATGCCACTGGAATCAAGCTATCCTGGCTGAAGAGGGTGAAACCCCGAAACCGGTCCTAGGATGCTTGTTTCCAGTCCAGGGAGGACCTGGCTTGGCAGTTCGGGCTGGACTGTTCCCATGAGGCACAGGGTCAAGACTGATTTGCTTATGGCTGGGTTCAAACTGGAATGGCATGGTGAGCAAAAACGATGGATTTAGGCCCAGATCTCTGTACTGGGGTGAATGTATGACATTGTTCTGCATTCTGTCCATCAATTGTTGTTTTTGCATTTGTCACCCCGAGTGGGACGGGTATGCCCAGACGTGGGTCCCGTGCTCTCCATGCCACTGGAATCAAGCTATCCTGGCTGAAGAGGGGTGAAACTCCGAAACCGGTCCTAGGATGCTTGTTTCCAGTCCAGGGAGGACCTGGCTTGGCAGTTCGGGCTGGACTGTTCCCATGAGGCACAGGGTCAAGACTGATTTGCATATGGCTGGGTTCAAACTGGAATGGCATGTTGAGCAAAAACGATGGATTTAGGCCCAGATCTCTGTACTGGGGTGAATGTATGACATTGTTCTGCATTCTGTCTATCAATTGTTGTTTTTGCATTTGTCACCCCGAGTGGGACGGGTATGCCCAGACGTGGGTCCCGTGCTTTCCATGCCACTGGAATCAAGCTATCCTGGCTGAAGAGGGGTGAAACCCCGAAACCGGTCCTAGGATGCTTGTTTCCAGTCCAGGGAGGACCTGGCTTGGCAGTTCGGGCTGGACTGTTCCCATGAGGCACAGGGTCAAGACTGATTTGCATATGGCTGGGTTCAAACTGGAATGGCATGGTGAGCAAAAAAACGATGGATTTAGGCCCAGATCTCTGTACTGGGGTGAATGTATGACATTGTTCTGCATTCTGTCCATCAATTGTTGTTTTTGCATTTGTCACCCCGAGTGGGACGGGTATGCCCAGACGTGGGTCCCGTGCTCTCCATGCCACTGGAATCAAGCTATCCTGGCTGAAGAGGGGTGAAACCCCGAAACCGGTCTTAGGATGCTTGTTTCCAGTCCAGGGAGGACCTGGCTTGGCAGTTCGGGCTGGACTGTTCCCATGAGGCACAGGGTCAAGACTGATTTGCATATGGCTGGGTTCAAACTGGAATGGCATGGTGAGCAAAAAAACGATGGATTTAGGCCCAGATCTCTTTACTGAGGTGAATGTATGACATTGTTCTGCATTCTGTCCATCAATTGTTGTTTTTGCATTTGTCACCCCGAGTGGGACGGGTATGCCCAGACGTGGGTCCTGTGCTCTCCATGCCACTGGAATCAAGCTATCCTGGCTGAAGAGGGGTGAAACCCCGAAACCGGTCCTAGGATGCTTGTTTCCAGTCCAGGGAGGACCTGGCTTGGCAGTTCGGGCTGGACTGTTCCCATGAGGCACAGGGTCAAGACTGATTTGCATATGGCTGGGTTCAAACTGGAATGGCATGGTGAGCAAAAAAACGATGGATTTAGGCCCAGATCTCTGTACTGGGGTGAATGTATGACATTGTTCTGCATTCTGTCCATCAATTGTTGTTTTTGTATTTAATATTGTAGCATCTTTAGTATTCAGGAGTTCTGAGCCATACGAGATGGAAGGTAGAAATTTTGCGGCAATCACTTTAAGCAGATGACCGGTAGAGCAACCTAGGAGTTTTTTCCTCAGGATTTTAAAGGCAAATAACAGTTGTTTAGCTTTCGTGCGCCCTTGTTCCACGTGTTGCTTAAAATTGAGCTTGCAATCTAGCAGGAAGCCTAGATATTTATAGGAAGCAACCTGGGCCAGCGATTGTTCGCCCAATTTCCAGGAAAAGGTGTGCCTTTTCAATAATTTATTATGTTTTGAAAAACGCATTACTTTTGTCTTTTGATGATTAATCGTGAGTTGGTTCAAGGTGGTGTAGGCTCCTAATCCAGTGATCAATTTCTGCAGGCCAACCGGAGTTTGTGCTAGCAACACAATGTCATCTGCATATTGGAGGCACGGTGTCTGTATTTTGCCCAACTTTGGGGGGTCAGCTGGGATTGACTGGAGGCACTTATCGAGATCGGAGGTGTAAATATTAAACAAACAAGGCGCTAAAACGCATCCTTGTTTTAGCCCGTTTAGTGTTGGAATCTTACCGGTTACGCTAGACCCATCTCCTTTCTTAAGTTGGACCCACGTATGAGAGTACAGATTGATAATAGCGTCCAGGAGTCTAGGCAGGACCCCCCAGGCTTGCATTTTTGCCCATAGAGTGGCTCTTGGAACTTTATCGAAAGCCGCTTTGAGGTCTACAAAGCAGGCGTACCGAGGCCTTGATTTTGCAAAAGCTTGGTTGGCTAGAAGGGTAAGCACAGAGATGTTCGTAAGGGTGCCCATCCCAGCCCGGAAACCAGTTTGCGTGTATGGTATTAGGTTTATTCGACTGACCCAAGCCTCTAACTCTACCAGGAGATTAGATGCGTAAATTTTCACCTCCGCATCTATCAGTGCGATCAACCTGTAGTTGGAGGGATCCGAGCGGGAACCCGACTTGTAGATTGGATTAAGGATGCTTCCTCTCCAGGACTCAGGGATCAGCATGTCGGCTATAGCTTTGGAAAACAGAGGAGTCAAGACTTGAGACCAAAATGGGGGGTCATGCCGAAACAGGGCATTTGGTAATCCGTTCGGACCTGGGGCTCACTCAGATTTTAAATTTTTTATGATTTTCAGGACTTGAATGTCTGAAAACAACACAAAAGTTTCGGGGGATTCATGGTTTGTGATGTCGTTGACTTTACCTCGACCTCCAGCCTCCTTCCCTGTTAATGATCCGCTATTTGGGGCCGATAGGGATGGAGTTTCGTTATATAAAAGTTCGATATGAGCTCTCCATGTGGCCTCTAATATATCCGAATTATGATGTCGATTCCGGCCATTGGTTAGTTGGTTGATTTGTTCCCAGAAGAGCTTGGAGTCCCCTAATTTACAAGCGTAAAGAAGTTTCGCCCAAATATGTTCTTGGTACACTTTTTTGGTAAATTTTATGTCCTTTTTTAACTTTTTTCTTGTTTTTGAAATTAAAAGCAGGAGTTCCTGGTGGCATTCTGGTCCCTGGGATCGTAATTGTCTGAGGTACTTGTTTAGTTGTTGTTTTTGTTTCCTCAGGCTATTGGTGAACCAGGCTGCCCCTTTTAGGCTTCCTGCTTTGTGGGCGTGGGCATGCTTAGAGAATTTCTTGTTAATTTCATAAATAAAAGACTCCCAAGCTTTTATGGTCAGTGTTTCAGAGTTGGGTCTTTCCAAAAGACTGATGTATGTACTTGTGATGTCCTCGATGTTATCCTTATTCCAGCGGAGGCGTTTTAGGTTATAACATTGTGTTAATGATGATAGCGCCTTTGCTTTCTCTGAGGTTGCAAAGGATTTTAATAGAGTAAAGGATTGCGGTTGATGGTCACTTTCCGCCCTGTCTTTTATTTGGAAGTTCGTGATATACGGGAGAAGGTCGCAATCCGTAAAAGTGTAATCAATGGTAGATCGTGTTTTTTGAGTAACCCTGGTGTATGCTGCGGGCCGATCGGTCAAGCATTGACCGTTGAGTACACACATTGAAAGATCTTTCAAGCGGGCTGCACATTTCTTACCAGATGGGTCCTGTCGGTTAAGGGCTGGGGTGGCCACTGTTTTGCCCTTACTCCTGGCATATTGTAGATTCATATTGAAGTCGCCCGACAGGATGATTTTAGCATCTGGATAGGCGAGTTTTAATGTTATTAATGAGGTAATTAATTGTTCAGTTCTTAACCTCTTTTGTTTGGATGCGGGGTGAATATAGATGTTTAGTATGAGCAGGGTATAGGACACCGAGACGTCTATTTTGACACACAACAACCAAGAACAATCTAAATCTATAATAGAAGCGTGTCATGGGATTTCTGTTGAAATAAAGATAGAGAGACCCCCTTTTGGTCTTCCATATTTTTTTGCTCTCTTAGCCGGGTTCAAGAATTCTTTGAAACCAGTTATTGGGGATGGAGTTATCTGCCAGGATTCTTGAAAAAGAAGAATGTTGTATTGTGTAATAAAGTCCATGATATCGGGGTCTTCTAATTTTGAGTGAAGGCCATGCACGTTCCAGGAACAGATGTTACAACCCCGATGTTCGTGTGGAGCTATTGATGAGGTTGTTCATGCCATTCCCAAGGGTGTGCCTTCTGTGTTCGAGTCCCAAGGACCCGAAAACTTGTGATGGTAATTTTCCTGGCCGGGTACTCTTTATCCCTTATTTGGCTGTGATGATCCGGGCCTTTTGCCCCTTTTAAGAGACTCGCAATATAAGGAGGTAGTTGTAATGGACTAGGATAATGAGGGGATTATCTTTTTTAACTCGATTCCCCATTTGGCGAACGGGTCCTTCTGCTGCCAAATCTGTTCGATGAGCATATTGTTGATGAATGTGGCTGTTGTGAATTCTTGACCAATGAGGCTCGGGTTTTGATTAAACTCGATACTTTCAATGTCATTGGTATTTATATGGCTTAGAGGTGGAAGAGCTTTAAATAATTTGAGCAAAACACTTCTATTAAGAATGTCATGCGTTCCCCTTGAAACATATTGTGGATTAAAGACCAATTTGTTGTTAACTGGAGGATCGTGCTGCGATTCAATGACTGAGGTCTTTTCCATTTCTTTTTTCGCCACTGTGGGCTCTCAGAAGATCTGGGGTAAATCTCGAGGTTTTGGAGTGTTCTTTTGTGGGAGGATTTCACCTCCCCTATTTATTTCCGGCACTCGGCTTACGTCTGAGCCAATTTTCTCAGCCAGGATAGGCACACCCTGGGTTGTTTTCCTTATTGCCAACTTGGAGCTCCTCGCTGTTAATTGTGTAGCCTGAGTTTTTGAAATATGTTTTTCCGTCCCAGCTACAGGTTTGAATAAACTGTATATTTTTTCTAGCGGGGGTGGCTCCCTTGTATTATGGTTTGAAGTATTGGGCGTGACGGGCAGATTAGGGAATGAGATCGGTCGCTCCTTAAGGATTACTACTTCCATGCTGTTTTGAGTTACATTGTCTTCTTGATGAATTCCATTTTGGACTGATGTTGCCAGGGATGAATCTTGTACCTGGCTTGTTTGTTTGCGCTTTCTGGACTTTCTCAATCATTTTCGTTCCCGCTTTGATAAAAGCTTAGGTACTTTTAGATGTCTTTCTGGAGACTGGTTGCATTGATCTTGAGATGAGAGGTCCTGGTCGCCTAAGTTATCGAGAACACTTGATGGATTGAGTGTAAATGATGTTGACTTGGAGGTTGACTCTGTTTCGCTACTTTTTTGCCCCACTAAGGGATTAGGACATTCCGAATCTGTTTCCTTTGAGGCTGCATGTTCTTTCTCTACTGTTGTTGCCTTTTCTTTCTCTATTGCTGTTACAGGCGTGGTTAAAACTCCCCTTGTTGTACCCAATAGTTCAGTAAGTATGGTTGGAACAGAGGCTAGTTTATCGATTATTCGGGTGCAGTGACAGTGGCACATTTGAAAAGCTGTTTCCCGATCTCGCTGCACCTTCAGGATCATCTCATTAAAGCTATGGAGCTTTTGTTCGACCCCCTGAACATGAATTGCTAGAATATTTAAGAGGTCTACTTGAGTGTCCAGTTTGTCTGCATGGAGAATCATTGCTTTGCCAATTGTGTCCATTGTGCTTAGCAGGTGGGGCCAGACTGGAGACATTGATGAGAGTGAGCTGGCACGGTGGTCCCGGTGGGGCGGTTGCCCTGGGGATGGCTCGCTCAAACAACCTGAGAACCTGTTGAGTGATGCCTTGTTTTGAATGGATGGTGTCTGGGAGACTAATCCTGAGTAATTTAATTGACATGATCTGTCAATCAGTTACCTCAGGCCTACGTCACAGGGCCTGCCTGACCACGTATTTCTGGCTCTGAGTTGATGGAGAGGTCATATCGAGTGATTTCGACAACAGTGGTTCGATTTCATTTTTATGCACACGTGTCATTGCGACTATCAATATTAACATTGTACTTATACCCAGTTGTGCCATTGAAGTGAGGCTGACTTTAAAGACATGCCTTTGAAGGGCACAGAAGTCCTCCCTTCCTGCCCTGGTTCCAGACTCACCACAGGGGGGTATGCAGCCCTTTGTGTTGGGACAGGGTACAGCCTATTCGGGTGTAAGTGAGGCTGAGTCCAGCTCCTCCCTCCCATCCTACCAGGATGGCCCAAGTCACACCTAAGGTCCCATTGTGTGTGGTTGCCTAGGGCGGACACACAAAGCTAAACTGTGACCCACCCCAGAGATGTGATCAGAGACAGGCAGTAGGCACCAAATGACTAAAGTAAGAAAATACCCACTTCCTAAAAGTCTATTAACAAATTAGGGCAACCCAATAATCCCCAAGGAACTGGGTACGATCAACTGCATATACAAAATATACCTTGAGGAATTATTTGCATAAATACTGCACATTTATCTTGGTCACAAATGTGAACCGAACAGTAAACAAATTACAATTATAGTCAAGGGTGTATTCAAATTCCTTTATGTTTTAGATTTTGTATTCAAATTATTTTATGTTTTAAAATAATTCATATCCACAAATTCATGAAACAATATATATACACATAGTGATCAATATACAAAAATAGCAACACTGCAACTACCCAATCAATCCCATATGATGCGTCTATTTGTTATGGGATTGGTGGTAGTGAAACACCCTCTTCCCTACAAATAATATGGTCAGTGCAAATAACAGTCCATATATATTATTCAATTCTTGATATTTCACACGACTTGACATAAACTCAAATCAAGAAATTTAAGAGGCAAGGAGGGTGTGCTGTTGACGTTTCGGTCTTTTTAAGGCCACCCGGGTCCGCAAAACATTCTCAGGACTCAGCGTTGCAAAATAGGGGGACTCCTGTGAATACTGACAAAACAAACCAATGAATACACCCTTTGTCCTATTGTATCGCCTGCTCACAACAAAGCCCAACATCAGTGTCTGACCAACCAAATCATGCAAAAAAAGTGATCAATTTAAAAACCACCACGACTGCCCATATGTATATACACACACCACCCAGGTGTAACCAAACTGAACCAATTAAAATCCAAGATGCCTTACTGGAATCTCACTTTCAAATGTTGAATATTCAGCCAGAAGATATATTATTGACCATCACTGGGAACATAAATCAAAGAAACACGTGAGTATAAAATCTAATATACCCACTTAGTATACATACCCGTGGAAGGATGCAAATTAATCTTACCCACTCGATCAAAGAAACGTCTTATCTACAAATCAAAGGCCAAATCCATAGTTAATATCACTCGTCATAGTTCTCATATACCAACAATACACAACAAATAACTGGGCATCTAGACCTTGGTACATAATCAAAAACCCGCGTGCACTTACTTTAAAAAAAGAGAGAATCAACCTCCGAACGAACGGCGTCCAGCTACTTTAAGCGGTCCGTGTACATTGTTGCCGCCTGTTCCGACCGATAACCCCACTTGGGACTGAATGCATCGTGACGTAATGCATAAACGCGTGTCCGCCATGTTGTGCGTAAAAAGACCATATTGAAGAACTGGCATTTAATACGTAAAGTGGATACACAGTGGGAGAAACCACGTTTTGCATTTGGAGCCGCCTTGCTGTTCCGTATTGCTCACGGCGTCAGTGGTTGCTCACGCGTGAGGCTACTCAGAATTGGTGACAGTTGTTGGTCACACACAACATGGCAGACACGCGTTTACGCATTACGTCACAATGCGTTCAGATGCGAGTGGGGTTATAGGTCGGAACAGGCAGCAACAACGTACACGGACCTCTTCAAGTAGCTGGACGCCGTTTGTTTGGAGATTGATTCTCTCTCTTTTTTAAAGTAAGTGCACGCGGGTTTTTGATAATGTACCAAGGTCTAGATGCCCAGTTATTTGTTGTGTATTGTTGGTATATGAGAACTATGACGAGTGATATTAACTATGGATTTGGCCTTTGATTTGTAGATAAGACATTTCTTTGATCGAGTGGGTAAGATTAATTTGCATCCATCCACGGGTATGGATACTAAGTGGGTATATTAGATTTTATACTCACGTGTTTCTTTGATTTATGTTCCCAGTGATAGTCAATTAATAATTAATATATCTTCTGGCAGAATATTCAACATATGAAAGTGAGATTCCAGTAAGGCATCTTGGATTTTAATTGGTTCAGTTTGGTTACACCTGGGTGGTGTGTGTATATACATATGGGCACTCATGGTGGTTTTAAAATTGATTACTTTTTTTGCATGATTTGGTTGGTCAGACACTGATGTTGGGCTTTGTTGTGAGCAGGCGATACAATAGGACAAAAGGTGTATTCATTGGTTTGTTTTGTCAGTATTCACAGGAGTCCCCCTATTTTGCAACGCTGAGTCCTGAGGATGGTCTTGCGGATCCGATTGCCTTACAAAGACCGAAACGTCGACAGCACACCCTCCTTGCCTCTTAAATTTCTTGATTTGAGTTTATGTCAAGTCGTGTGAAATATCAAGAATTGAATAATATATATGGACTGTTATTTGCACTGACCATATTATTTGTAGGGAAGAGGGGGTTTCACTACCACCAATCCCATAACAAATAGACGCATCATATGGTATTGATTTGGTAGTTGCAGTGTTGCTATTTTTGGATATTGATCACTATGTGTATATATATTGTTTCATGAATTTGTGGATATTATTTTAAAACATAAAGTAATTTGAATACAAAATCTAAAACATAAAGAAATTTGAATACATCCTTGACTATAATTGTAATTTGTTTACTGTTTGGTTCACATTTGTGACCAAGATAAATGTGAAGTATTTATGCAAATAATTCCTTATGGTATATTTTGTATATGCAGCACTTCCTAAAAGTGGCATTTTCAGAATTGTAATTTAAAATCTGACTTCACCATAAGTCAGGATTTAAAATTAGGATTCCAGAGACACGAGGCTTGGGAGTCTTCCCGATTGAAAATTACACTTATAAAATGTAGTAAGGTAATCCCAGTGTTATACTAAGGGAGAGATAGGCCTTGCAGTAGGGTAAAACAACTTTGGGAGTTTTTCACTGCCAGGTTATGGAAAACGTAGAAGTACATGTCCTGCCTTTTAAAAACATGGCACCCTGCCTTGTCGGAAGGGAGGGAGGAAACAGTAGAGCAGTAATAATGATCATACATATCAGGTATGTAATGAGAATTGCAATGTAAAACATAATATGTGAGGACAACAACAGCCTGCTTCTGAAACAAGAGCACAGATATGTTGAGTGGTTAATGGGTTAACATCTGTATGTTTGTTTGAGATCCTGAGCAACCACCCAGGTCTGAGGCAGTCAGAAGAGCCATGTCACCGGTATGAACGGGATTGGTGCAGCTGAACAGACTCACCCCCAAAGGAAGCACATTCTCAGTGTGAATCTTGTCAGTGGATTAGTGCTTAATTTGTAAAAGGATAAGTGCCGGGGCTCTCGTCAGGAGGCCACTGCAGATTGCACCTCACATAACCCATGCCAGCTGCCAATGACAGTACATACACAGATTTTAACCTTCACACTCCTACAAGTGTGACAAGTCAGACTATTCCAGGCCCCCAAAGCCAGAAGAATGGCTTGGGAGGCAGGTATTAGTCATTGCTAATGTAAATTGAACAAAAAAAACCCTGTTGTTGTGTTCATACCTAAATTAGCATGACAGCGCCACCATGTGGCAGACTGTCATAGCCCCGGTGCTGGCAATAAGGTGCCGGTGCGGAGCACCGGAAAGCACCGGCTCAAATTAAGCACTGCAGTGGATCTCACTGCTGACAGCCACCCGAGCTGTAACTGTCTCACAACAGCGTCAGCTTCTTGTGCCTCTTCCATATTTAAGAACACACTGCCAGGGTCGGACTAGGACAAAAAATAGGCCTGAGCACCATAATAAAAGCTGCCCCCATTAAGTAAAGCAGATAGCTGAAAAAGTTTTAATATCAGGGAAATCAACAGTAAAAAACTAGCCCACCTGGCCATAAGCCGGCCCTCAACTGCTAAAAAACTGTCCCACACACATTGAACTGTCAGACCAACCCATTGGGCACTGCCGGATTTCCCTATAGGCCAGTCCGACCCTGCACTGCTCTTCAGCACAGCTGCACTGTCATAGGCCTAAGCTTCACCCAGTGCAGCTTCAGTAGAACATCTGTTGTGTGCCAAACGCTTGGTCTAGCTCTGTGGCTCCCTTCTGGATAGTCCCTCGTCTGACTCTACAACCTCCCTCTCCACCACCCAAGGGAAGCTTTCTACTGCTATTGTCCAAGATGTACAAATGCATGAAACAAATAACCTCTCATTCCTACCTGAACAATTGGGCTAAATATTAGCACAGAAGCAGTGCAATCAATCTGAAAAAGAGTCATTCAAATCACAGCTTATAAAATGCATGACCTGGGTCAAGTCTCGGGTAAAATGTCCTGACAATTACAAGGTTAAACAATAGTCGTCCATTACTTACTAGATATAAACCATTAATTACCATGAGTCATTCTAATGACGCTTCCCTCTGGCACAGTGCGTGATCAAGAGGCAAGTGTCACAGCTCCAGAAATGGAAACATCGCACCGTAGGTGGCTCTAGAACTGACCACAATACTCCAGCTGGTACCTAAAGAGTTTGACACAAAACTCCAAATGAGGCCTCCACATCTGGACACAACAATACTGAGGAGAGCATCGGAATTGAACAACACTTCAGCTGTGACCATATTGGTGATACACACGAAAGACGATTTCTTCTCTGCTGAGTTTCTTTCTCCACAACAAGAAAGCTGTGATTACAAACCTTTACAAAACTTTGAGGCATATTTACTAGAAAATGTCGGAGTGTGGAGCTGCGCCAAATTTGGAACGCCACGCTCTGACATTTTCAAAACGCAGGGATGCGCCATATTTACAACAATACGGCGAACTGCTGTGTTTTCCCTAGCGCTGGCGCTAAAATTAGCTGCCTAGTGCCAATGCAGGGACCCTTGCACCACAGTGCAAGGGTGACTGCGTTGCGCGGAATGATTGTTTATGTGCAGGACGATGTCCCTTCCTGCACATAAACAATCCATAATGGCTATTTGTTACTTCTATGTGCGCTGCATTCTGCAGCACACATAGAAGCAAATAGTCATTATTTAATGTTTGTTTATGTGCAGGAAGGGACACAATCCTGCACATAAACAATCATTGATGGATTTTTGCTCTTTCTATTTGTGCAGCACACAGAAAAAGCAAAAACGAGGAGAACTAAAAGCATTTCTCTTCATGCGCTATTCTAACGCCTGCTCTTGCAAGAAGTTAGCTTTTGGTGCTGACACAGATTTACACCTCCTTGTAAATCTGGGGCAGCGTCAAAAAGCAATGGGTGTTGCGGTGGAACGCCCATAGCAACACCCATTTATTTATTTATTTATACGTTTTATATAGCGCTAGCTAGACCCGAAGGTATCAGAGTGCTTTACGTAAAAAGTAATAGCATAACGTAGCTTTACATAGGATGCACGCCCGTCACTCAGATGCCGTGTGAAAGGATAGCATATTTACAAAGCGGTGTTAAGCCACAAAAAGTGGCTTAATGCCACTTTGTAAATATGGTGCCTGCAGGGCATACCGCCACAGGAGTGTAAAAAAAAGTGACGGTCCGGTGGTGCTAGAGGCTTGTACATATGTCGCTTTGTTTGGTATTAAAAAGCCCAACTTTCCAAAGTTGGAAATTTGCTCTCTTGTTTGGACCAGATTTCTGACTTTTATGGGTTATCCTCCTGGGGATTTGCAAGAGTTGTATATTTTGAGAAGTAGCCAACTAGTTAAAATTTACCCCACAATATATCTACAAGGTGGGGAAATCCTGTGTGACTAGATGGCATGGAAATGTGTATTTGCAAATTTGTGTTTCTGAGGTGATGCCTCTCCTACTCTGGAAAGGCACTTTGGGACTGAATGGATGGTAATGAAAACACTAATGACCTCTGGAACTAGCACTGAATCTGGAAAAGAAGCTCCCATATGATTATCCCAAGCATGCCATTCCTACTGGAAAGGAATTCAGGCAGCTCATTCAATCTGCCATTCGGGTGGATTTTAGGTAGTACTCATCATAAATGCAATTTACTCATCATAAATGCCATTAATGATGATAAAACTCCACCATGTGTAGCTTAACTTTTACAAAGGGCAGGGCAAACTAGAGTGTGGTGGGCTTCTCACAACCCTCGACCCAGTGCCACTGGAACTGGATTACCTTTTTTCTGACTACTTACAGACGCCACTTTTCGGAATAACATACAAACAGCTTCATTTTCCATGCTGTTGGGATAATATACTTTTGTCCTCGGCAAATACAAATCGGAAACGCGGAGAAGTTTCGTAAAAGGGCGCTGCATGAGCTCCAAGCGAGCTCAAATGATAAGGACCTGCTGTGAAAAACAAACAGTGTTTTATGATGTTTCCAAAAAGTGTGTGCTTTTCTGCCTTATCTCCGCAGACAGGGCTCATTACAGCGACTGGAAGGGTAATTTGTTTCTGCTGACCCAGGGCACAGCACGGAAATGATTCTTTTCATGTTTGGCTGGCTTTCAGGTGGAACTGGAAAATGCAGTTGGTTTCCTGGTCCATCAACAAGCCATAAATAGTTGTGAGCTACTTCCGTTTGTTCAACCAAGCCTGACACAAACATAGGAAATAATAGACATTGCAGGATTGGGCTGGGAGGAAATCTGCAGGCGTGTATGCAAGGGAGTAAATGCTCTGCTCAATTAAGGGCAGTTGTATTATAACAAGTCATGAACTTTGACACACATTCTTGTGTAAAGCCAAATGGGCCGACAGGAAACGCACAATAAGGAAATGGCCTGGTCCCTTCTTTAGAACAAATATGCACGCGGGCACAAACACACGACCAGCATCGACGCCTCTGTAGGAGAGTAGGATCTGCTTCACATGGGTATTTTTTGCTGATGCTTCACTGTTTTTCGACTTTAGTCTGGCTGGGGCCCTGCTAATCAGAACACCAGCCTAGCTGCTTCCTCTCTAAAATGGTTTCCATGTGCCTTAGGCACATCTCTGATTGGAATCTGGAGTGCCCTTATAAGTCCCTAGTATATGGTATACTATGTACCCAGGGCATAGGTACCTCAGAGGCCTATCAGGGGCTGCAGCATGTATTGTGCCACCCCTGGAAGGCCATCCAAAATGACACCACAGGTCTGCTACTGCAGCCTGGGTAAGGTGGTGCATGCACCCCTTACTGTGATATAGGCTACCTATATCACTACATACATACACACATATAAACCTATAAGTCACTCCTATGGCAGGCCTTATCAATCCTGAAGGCAGAGTGCGTGGTTCCTATGTGAGAGGGTGCCCCTGCATGAGCTGGGCCCCTCTGCAGCGTTCGGAGACCCTTCTCTGATGCTGTTTGTAGTGCAGCCCGACCATATACTCTTAAGCGCATTATAACCTCGCGTTAAATGCTAACTTTGGTATGGCTGCACGGAAACATGTCGTGTTTGGTGTCAAACATCTTGGAATACTACCCCCCCCCGACAGTTCTGGCAGCGGGGGTAGCATTCCACCCTTCTAGAGGGAGAGACATGTACACACCGGCATACCCGGTACTGACTTTCCAGAGCCCTGGCATCACAAAATGGATGCCGCTGCCACAGACACGAGTCTGGCCTCCTGCTGCTGACCGAAACTCCGGCAGGGGAGGCCTGGACAATAGGTTTCCTGTCCCAGGGAGGTGTAACCACCTCCCCAGACAGGATAGTGTGTATTGGGGCTGGGCGGGAGCACTCTCTGGTGCTTTGAAGTCCTGCACTGGGGGCACATTTGGTGTCTCTGTGCATACCCCAGTTCAAACCGGCTCAGGGGCTTCCAGCCCCTGCTCTGGCGCGAAACTGGACAAAGGGAAAGGGGTGTAACCACCCTCTGCCCTGACCCTCCCATAGGTGGGTCCACAGAGTATATCCAACCCCCTACCTTAGTATAAGTATGGGACCCCAGTCCTTAGGACTTTAGATTAACCTGGACGAAACTCTGACACAGAATCCTGGACCTTCGACGCTCTACTTCAAGATTAGAGGACTGAAGAATCTCCCTTGGGGTCAAGGAGTGACTCCCCTGCTTGGCAGGCACCAAAGAAGCAATTGTCCGGTCTGCATCGCTGAAGCTCCCGCCGGACACCGAAGTCTTTGCATCACCAGAGGTGGATTTCCAGACTTCCCCGAGGCTGCCCTGAGTCCCCAGCAAAGCTGAGGCCCGTAGCTGTCGTGGGTAACGTGGAACCGTGACCCCTGGACACCGATCGCATTTGCAAGTGCATCCTCTTCTGGGTCTCCCACGAAGTCGTGCTTTGGGCTCCGAGTAGCCCCAACCTCCAGCACCAACTGCACCGAAGATCACTGGCCTCCACTCCACGAGTGTTCTGTGAGCCAGCTCCACGTGCATCGACTCGAGGCTCCTTCGCGGTCGCTAGTCCGTTGGCTAGTAGGCCCTCCCGAAGGCCAATCTTCTTCTGCTTGGGCTCCCTGGTTGCTCCAGGCGTGCCCTGACTTACCCTCGCTGGGTGAGTCCCACAGACCTTGCTGGTCTGCAACATCGTCCTTCTTCCATTTCCATGAGACTTGCCGTTGCCAAGGCTTGTTGGGTCAAATCTGGTCGCCGATACCCCTGCAATCGACAGACGTCGTGGGACAGCTCGAGTCCAGCTCCTGGTTGTCATCGACGCCTCCTGGACCTCATGGCTGAAGAGTCAAGACGACCGTCAACCTACCTGAAGCACTCGACATCGGTGGGCATCTGCTCATCGCCTTCCTGGTCACTGGCTAGTGACCTAGACTCTGTCCCCTCTGCTTTCAGGTTCTTCAAATCTTCGATCCACCTTTGGATCCACCCGAACACTTTCGACTTGGCCGCCAGCAGCACTTTGCAGCAGATCGCCATTGAAAGCGACGACGAAACCTGACCCCGAAAGACACCTATGCACCCGGCTCCCCTGGGTGAGGTAACTCGAGTACTCCGGTGCTCCCGTGGGTATTGACACTAGAACAGCCTAGTTCTCAAAGGGTTTGCTCCAAGTCCTCCTCTAAGTGTCCCTTTTCTTTTAAATTCAAACCGCGACTTTCCCCATAGAAGTTAACGGCGATTCGCGGCTGTGTTCATACACTGCACGCGTCCCCCGTGGGTCCCCTGTGTCACTACCTTGGGTGGTTCCTTGTGGTCCAAGCACTTCTACAGGCTCTAGGCCCTGTGTCTAGCTCAGTCGTGGTTCTTATACCACTTTATTGGTATATGGTTTGGTACGCCCCTAGGGCTCAAACGTGTATTTGTGCTATTACTGTAGATAACTAACTTATAACTTATGTATTTCGAACTCTAGCCTCATAAAGAGACTAGAGGGGTGTGTTTAGCAATAAATACATATATTTTGAATATATACCTGGTGTGGTCCTCTTTCATTTGGTCACTCAAGAGATTATAGACTGGTAAAACAAGCTGCTTTACATTCCTTCAAGACTTAGCCTGAAGGCTGCTCTCCATAGCTACCACTAGGATAGCTTTCAATAAAGGTTGTCTTTAACCTATCTCCAATAAGGGGTTGTTTGGACTGGTGCAAGGTGCCCACTATAATTAGTGGACAGCATATGCCAGGCCAACTTCTCACATTGGTGTGCAGCGTGTGGGATTCCAGCTTGCTATTGTTTTACCAGATAATCTCAATTGAATTGATCAACTGAAAACCACTAAGGGTACCTAAGGTACATATAAATCAAGCTTAGTAATACAGTAAGTTCTACTGAACTTAGAGTTGTGTGTTAAGGGATAGCACACCCTTTCTACAACTCAAGAGAGTTTAGTAGGCCACACTAGAGTAGGTAGTGCATACACCACACCTCACTAGTAATGTCTTCAAAGCCAGGACCCAGTGAGTCCTTGCCAGAAGCCAGTGGGCTTCTTCCCTCCAAGTATGATAAACTCCCATTCTTGGAATTGAGAGCATTATGCAATACTAGGAAGTTGAAGGCAGGCAAAAGTGCCAGCACCCAACACCTCAGGGAGGTGTTACTGGCTGATGATCTCAGCAGGCCCCTAGGGTCTGAAGGGGTAGGCAGAGAGGGTGGGGCAGAAGATGAGGAAGGGGTCAGGGGTGAAGAAACCCAGGCCCCCCTCTGAAACTGGCCAGGAAGGTGAAAATGACCTTGTCCTGGAAAACCCAATTCCTCCTGTGGAGGAGGAGGAGGAGGATCAGAATGACCTCCCCTTTGTCCCCCCAGGAAGAATGCTGAGTGTGCCCAGAAGGTCTAGATCTCCTTCTCAGGAGTCTAACCACTCTGACACCTCAATAGGGACCTCTGTCTCCTCTCATAGGAGGGAATCCTCTCATGAAAGGAGAAAGAGATTGCTTCAGTATGAACAAGCCCAGCTTGAGCTCAGAAAACAGCAATTGGCTATAGACAGGGAGTCCCTAGATCTCTATAGAGAGAGAAAAAGATGGGACTAGAGTCCCATGGTGGCAGCAATTTCCCAAGAGATAGGGAAAGGTCTTATGACCATAGAAACCTGAGCAAGATTGTCCCTCCCTACCAGAGTGGGGATGACATCCACAAATGGATAACTGCTCTAGAGAGGGCCTGTAAAGTACAGAGGGTCCCTCAGGAGCAGTGGGCAGCAATCTTGTGGCTCTCCTTTGCAGACAAAGGTAGAGATAAGCTCCTCACTGTTAGAGAGGAGGATGCTGATAATTACAAAGTCTTGAAGAGTGCTCTGATTGATGGGTTTGGCCTAACCACTGAACAATACAGGTTAGAGTTCAGGGATACCCAGAAGGCACAGACTCAAGACTGGGTGGACTTTGTTGATTGTTCTGCCAAGGCTCTGGAAGGTTGGTTATTGGGCAGTAAGGTATGTGACTTCACAGGATTGTACAATCTTATCATGAGGGAGCAGATCCTTAACAATTGTCAAAATCAGCTGTTGCATCAGCACCTGGTGGACTCTGATCTGACCTCTCCCCAAGAATTGGGAAAGAAGGCAGACAAATGGGTCAGAACCAGGGTGAGGCAGAAGGTACAGAACCAAGGTGGTGACCCTAAGAAGCAAGATTCGAAAAACTCTGATAAGGGTGGGGAGAAGGGTAAAGACCAAAAGTCTTCACAAGGCCCCCAAAAATCTTCTTCAGGTGGGGATTCACAGTCTAACAAGGGAAGAGGCCAAAAGAAACCATGGTGCAAGGTCTGTAAGCAAAAGACCCACTGGACCAGTGATTGCACCAAGTCCAAAGACTCTACTCCAGCCCCCACCAATGCCCCTAAGGCACCTGCTCCCCCTAGTGCAGTTACAGTTGGTGGTGGGACTACACAAGCCAAGGGTTTAGTAGGGTTGACCCTGGGTAAGGAGATGAGCTCTGACCTAGTCAGAGAACTCACTCAGGCTGTCCTAGTCTGTGATGGAGGCATGGATGTGACCTCCTCTGTGAGTCCCAGTAATCTGGGCAAGTACAGGCAACAGCCCTTAATCAATGGAAAAGAGGCTTTGGCATTTAGGGACACAAGGGCAAGTGTCACCATGGTGACACAAGACCTTGTGAATCCTGGGCAGATTATACTTGGTGAAATGTACCAAGTGACCAATGCTAGCAACGTCAGAACAGACCATACTCTGGCAGTTGTTAACTTCTCCTGGGGAGGGGTAACTGGCCTTAAGAAGGTTGTGGTAAGTGCAGACCTACCCGTTGAATGCTTGCTTGGCAATGACTTAGAAACTTCAGCTTGGGCAGAAGTGGAGCTCAGGACCCATGCAGAAATGCTGGGCATCCCTGCAGATGTGTTTGCTGTGACCAGGTCACAAGCCAAAATGTCTAACACTGAACAGGCCTTGGATTCTGGAATAATGGACCAAGTGCCCTCCAAGAAGAGGAGTAGTAGGGTAAAGGCAGTGCCTTCCCCTTGGCTCAGAAGGAAGATCAGTCTCTTGAGGGGGATGATCTCAGTCCTGAGGAAGGAACTGTCCCAGAGGAGCTTGAACCTGACCAGGTTGAGTTCTTGGGGACAGGGGCCCTTCCAGGGCAGATCTGAGCCAGGAGCAGCAGAGCTGCCCCTCTCTTGAACCCCTCAGACAGCAAGCTGCTGCTGAGGCTGCTGGGAAAGCTAGTGGTCCCCATACAGTGTATTGGGATGATGGACTCTTGTACTCAGAGTGTAGAGACCCCAAGCCTGGTGCCACCAGGAGGTTGGTTATACCTCTGAAGTTCAGGGGCTTCCTATTGACCCTAGCCCATGACATTCCCTTAGCAGGTCACCTGGGCCAGAACAAGACGTGGGACAGAATTGTCCCTCACTTTCACTGGCCCCACATGTCTGAAGACACCAAGGAGTTTTGTCGCTCCTGTGTAACCTGCCAGGCCAGTGGCAAGGCAGGTGGCACTACAAAGGCCCCCTGATACCACTACCTGTGGTGGGGGTTCCCTTTGAAAGGGTGGGGATTGACATTGTTGGTCCCATGGATCCCCAAACAGCATCTGGGCACAGGTTTATCCTGGTGGTAGTGGATCATGCCACCAGGTACCCAGAGGCTATTCCCCTTAGGACCACTACAGCACCTGTGGTGGCAAGAGCCCTCCTGGGAATTTTCTCAAGAGTGGGCTTCCCTAAGGAGGTTGTATCAGACAGGGGTGCTAACTTTATGTCTGGATACTTAAAAGCAATGTGGAAGGAGTGTGGAGTGACTTACAAGTTCACCACACCCTATCACCCACAATGCAATGGTTTAGTTGAGAGATTCAACAAAACCTTGAAGGGCATGATTAAAGGGCTCCCAGAAAAGCTTAGGCGAAGATGGGACATACTCTTGCCCTGCCTTTTATTTGCATACAGGGAGGTGCCTCAAAAGGGGTTGGCTACAGCCCTTTTGAACTTTTGTTTGGTCACCCTGTCAGGGGTCCATTGTGCTTGGTGAAGGAAGGATGGGAGTTACCTCTCAAGCCCCCAAAGCAAGACATAGTGGACTATGTACTTGGTCTCCGCTCCCGGATGGCTGAGTACATGAAAAAGGCAACTAAAAACCTTGAGGCTAGCCAGGAACTGCAAAAAGCCTGGCATGACCAAAGGCTGTACTGACTGTTTACCAGCCAGGACAGAAGGTGTGGGTGTTGGAGCCAGTGGCCCCAGCAGCTCTCCAAGACAAATGGAGTGGACCCCATACCATTGTTGAACAGAAGGGTGAGGTTACCTATTTGGTGGACCTAGGAACACCCAGGAGTCCCCACAGGGTTCTCCATGTCAACAGGTTAAAACCATATGTGGACAGGGCAGACATGGGCTTGCTCATGGCTACTGATGAGGGACAGGAGGAAGAGAGTGACCCACTCCCTGACCTGCTCTCACAGAACCCTGATGATGGGTCAGTGGATGGTGTAGGCTTGGCAGGCAGCCTCACTGCCCAGCAGCAAACTGATTGCAGACAGGTGCTCAATCAGTTCAGACACATATTCTCACTGACACCCAGTCAGACTACCTGGTGCACTCATGAAGTGGACACTGGGGACAGTCTGCCTATTAAAAATAAGATTTATAGGCAACCTGACCATGTCAGGGACTGTATCAGGACAGAAGTCCAGAAGATGTTGGATTTGGGAGTTATTGAACCCTCAGATAGCCCTTGGGCTAGTCCAGTGGTCCTTGTGCCAAAACCTCACACCAATGGTGGGAAAAGAGAGATGAGGTTTTGTGTGGACTACAGGGGTCTCAATGCAGTCACTAGGACTGATGCCCATCCAATACCTAGGGCAGATGAGCTAATAGACACTTTGGCCTCAGCCAAGTATCTAAGCACATTTGACCTGACAGCTGGCTACTGGCAGATCAGACTAGCTGATGATGCAAAGCCAAAGACAGCATTCTCAACCCCTAGTTGGCATTATCAATTTGTGGTGATGCCCTTTGGTCTGAAGAATGCACCTGCCACTTTTCAGAGGTTGGTGAATACAGTCCTTACAGGTCTGGAAGCCTATAGTGCAGCATATCTAGATGATATTGCTGTCTTTAGCTCCACCTGGGAGGATCACCTGGTCCACCTCAGAAATGTTTTGCAGGCCCTGCAGAAAGCAGGCCTGACTATCAAGGCCACAAAGTGCCAGATAGGGCAGAGTCAGGTTGTGTACCTGGGCCACCTTGTGGGTGGAGGCCAGGTTCAACCACTGCAGAGCAAGATCCAGACCATCATGGACTGGACTGCTCCAACTACCCAGACTCAGGTGAGAGCCTTTTAGGCCTGACTGGGTACTATAGGAGATTTGTCAAGGGGTATGGATCAATAGTGACACCCCTGAATGACTTAACTTCCAAGAAAATGCCCAAAAAGGTTCAGTGGACAGTTAGCTGTCAAAAGGCATTTGATGACCTAAAGCAGGCCATGTGCACTGCTCCCATTCTACAGAGTCCTGATTACTCCAAGAAGTTCATTGTCCAAACAGATGCATCTGAATTGGGGGTAGGGGCTGTACTGTCACAATTGAATGATGAAGGTCAGGATCAGCCAGTAGCTTTTATTAGCAGAAGGCTGACCCCTAGAGAGAAACGTTGGTCAGCCATTGAGAGGGAGGCCTTTGCTGTGGTCTGGGCTCTGAAGAAGTTGAGGCCATACTTGTTTGGTACTCACTTCCTTGTTCAAACAGACCATAAGCCCCTCTTATGGCTAAAACAAATGAAGGGTGAAAACCCCAAACTGCTTAGGTGGTCCATTTCCCTACAGGGGATGGACTTCACAGTGGAACATAGACCTGGGAGTAACCATGCCAATGCAGATGGACTCTCTAGGTACTTCCACTTAGAACATGAAGACTTAACTGGGCAAGGTTAGTTTAATGTCCCTACATTTGAGGGGGTTGTGTAGGAGAGTAGGATCTGCTTCACATGGGTACCCCCACTTTTTGCTGATGCTTCACTGTTTTTCGACTTTAGTCTGGCTGGGGCCCTGCTAATCAGAACCCCAGCCTAGCTGCTTCCTCTCTAAAATGGTTTCCATGTGCCTTAGGCACATCTCTGATTGGAATCTGAGTGCCCTTATAAGTCCCTAGTATATGGTATACTATGTACCCAGGGCATAGGTACCTCAGAGGCCTACCAGGGGCTGCAGCATGTATTGTGCCACCCCTGGAAGGCCATCCAAAATGACACCACAGGTCTGATACTGCAGCCTGGGTAAGGTGGTGCATGCACTCCTTACTGTGATATAGGCTACCTATATCACTACATACATACACACATATAAACCTATAAGTCACTCCTATGGCAGGCCTTATCAATCCTGAAGGCAGAGTGCGTGGTTCCTATGTGAGAGGGTGCCCTGCATGAGCTGGGCCCCTCTGCAGCGTTCGGAGACCCTTCTCTGATGCTGTTTGTAGTGCAGCCCGACCATATACTCTTAAGCGCATTATAACCTCGCGTTAAATGCTAACTTTGGGATGGCTGCACGGAAACATGTCGTGTTTGGTGTCAAACATCTTGGAATACTACCCCCCGCCAGTTCTGGCGGCGGGGGTAGCATTCCACCCTTCTAGAGGGAGAGACATGTACACACCGGTATACCCGATACTGACTTTCCAGAGCCCTGGCATCACAAAATGGATGCCGCTGCCACAGACACAAGTCTGGCCTCCTGCTGCTGACCGAAACTCCGGCAGGGGAGGCCTGGACAATAGGTTTCTTGTCCCAGGGAGGTGTAACCACCTCCCCAGACAGGATAGTGTGTATTGGGGCTGGGCGGGAGCACTCTGGTGCTTTGAAGTCCTGCACTGGGGGCACATTTGGTGTGCCTGTGCATACCCCAGTTCAAACCGGCTCAGGGGCTTCCAGCCCCTGCTCTGGCGCGAAACTGGACAAAGGGAAAGGGGTGTAACCACCCCTCTGCCCTGACCCTCCCATAGGTGGGTCCACAGAGTATGTCCAACCCCCTACCTTAGTATAAGTATGGGACCCCAGTCCTTAGGACTTTAGATTAACCTGGACGAAACTCTGACACAGAATCCTGGACCTTCGACGCTCTACTTCAAGATTAGAGGACTGAAGAATCTCCCTTGGGGTCAAGGAGTGACTCCCCTGCTTGGCAGGCACCAAAGAAGCAATTGTCCAGTCTGCATCGCTGAAGCTCCCGCCAGACGCCGAAGTCTTTGCATCACCAGAGGTGGATTTCCAGACTTCCCCGAGGCTGCCCTGAGTCCCCAGCAAAGCTGAGGCCCGTAGCTGTCGTGGGTAACGTGGAACCGTGACCCCTGGACACCGATCGCATTTGCAAGTGCATCCTCTTCTGGGTCTCCCACGAAGTCGTGCTTTAGGCTCCGAGTAGCCCCAGCCTCCAGCACCAACTGCACCGAAGATCACTGGCCTCCACTCCACGAGTGTTCTGTGAGCCAGCTCCACGTGCATCGACTCGAGGCTCCTTTGCGGTCGCTAGTCCGTTGGCTAGTAGGCCCTCCCGAAGGCCAATCTTCTTCTGCTTGGGCTCCCTGGTTGCTCCAGGCGTGCCCTGACTTATCCTCGCTGGGTGAGTCCCACAGACCTTGCTGGTTTACAACATCGTCCTCCCTCCATTTCCACGAGACTTGCCGTTGCCAAGGCTTGTTGGGTCCAATCTGGTCGCCGACACCCCTGCAATCGACAGACATCGTGGGACAGCTCGAATCCAGCTCCTGGTTGTCGTCGACGCCTCCTGGACCTCGTGGCTGAAGAGTCAAGACGACTGTCAACCTACCTGAAGCACTCGACATCGGTGGGCATCTGCTCATCGCCTTCCTGGTCACTGGCTAGTGACCCAGACTCTGTCCCCTCTGCTTTCAGGTTCTTCAAATCTTCGATCCACCTTTGGATCATCCGAACACTTTCGACTTGGCCGCCAGCAGCACTTTGCAGCAGATCGCCATTGAAAGCGACGACGAAACCCGACCCCGAAAGACACCTATGCACCCGGCTCCCCTGGGTGAGGTAACTCGAGTACTCCGGTGCTCCCGTGGGTATTGACACTAGAACAGCCTAGTTCTCAAAGGGTTTGCTCCAAGTCCTCCTCTAAGTGTCCCTTTTCTTTTAAATTCAAACCGTGACTTTCCCCATAGAAGTTAACGGCGATTCGCGGCTGTGTTCATACACTGCACGCGTCCCCCGTGGGTCCCCTGTGTCACTACCTTGGGTGGTTCCTTGTGGTCCAAGCACTTCTACAGGCTCTAGGCCCTGTGTCTAGCTCAGTCGTGGTTCTTATACCACTTTATTGGTATATGGTTTGGTACGCCCCTAGGGCTCAAACGTGTATTTGTGCTATTACTGTAGATAACTAACTTATAACTTATGTACTTCGAACTCTAGCCTCATAAAGAGACTAGAGGGGTGTGTTTAGCAATAAATACATATATTTTGAATATATACCTGGTGTGGTCCTCTTTCATTTGGTCACTCAAGAGATTATAGACTGGTAAAACAAGCTGCTTTACATTCCTTGAAGACTTAGCCTGAAGGCTGCTCTCCATAGCTACCACTAGGATAGCTTTCAATAAAGGTTGTCTTTAACCTATCTCCAATAAGGGGTTGTTTGGACTGGTGCAAGGTGCCCACTATAATTAGTGGACAGCATATGCCAGGCCAACATCTCACAGCCTCCCTCCAGGTGGTTATGGACGTCAGGTCCAGTTCTGAACTTCTCACCTACAAATCATTGCTTTCACTTCTGGTAGTCTAACTAGTTCAATGAAATATTAGGGTATCACACAAAAGTACAGTAATGGGAACAGAGCCCATAATGACCTGGAAGTAGACGATGAGTCTACACACAACTAGCTGCTTTAATCAACTATAAAGGCCTCATTTATGGCATTATGGTGTAGGACAGCGCAGCAAGACTTCTTGCTGCGCTGCCCTAAACTAAAGCGAAAGGGCAGGAATGCACTGTATATACGCAATATGGTGCATTCCTGTCCTTTCTGCCTGCACTGGTGCGATTTCGGCAGTCTAGGGCCAATGTAGGCACCATTGCACCATGGTGCAAGGGTACCTCTGTTGCAGGCAGGATTGTTTTTGTGTAAGAAGGGGCACCTTCCTGCACAAAAGCAATCCGATGAGGAGTTTTCCTCTTTCTATGTGCGTTGCAGAATGCAGCACATATGGAAAGAGGAAAAAACGAGAATAAACATATTTCTCCTTGTTACGCCTCACCTCGGGAGGTGTACGGATTTGGAGCTTCCCCAGGTTTACATCACTTTGTAAATCTGGGGCAGTGTCAAATTCCATGGGTGTTGGGTGGGAAAACCCACCGCAATGCCCTGGGAACGCCTTCCGGACTCAGAGTAAGGTGACTCAGCGATTTGCACTGTGTCGCCTTACTCATGATTTATGAGGCCGCTCAAAGCCAAGCAGGGTGGCTTTGCGTAGCTTCATAAATCTTTATGAAAGCCCTGTGTCATGCATGTACCACTTTACATGATGCAAAGTGACACTGGGCTCTTATAAATAATTCCCTAAGTGCATAGCTTACATGTGCCCCCCAGCTCAAGTGTGACAATGTCAGCCAGTCCTGGATTGTAATCCAACAGCACAGCTCCTGCTGAGAACTTTAAGCACATACTTGTAATGTTGAATATGGAACGACACCCAGAATGCAGCTTGCTGCTATCTAACACATCAGAACCGGTTGGAGGTGCCACGGGTGTCCTGGGGCCCCGGCAGCTATGGATCTTTCATAAATAATGACCAGCAGCCAATTTGCTTTTACGATTTAATATATAGTTGCTAAGTGGCTCCATGCGTGACGTCTTCAGCCAGCAATAGAGGGGCATATTTACAAGGGCTTTTGCCACAGGAACATCACTTTTTTTGACGTTCCTGTGGCAATATGCCCCTTCACCTTATTTACAAGGCGGCGGTAAGCCGCTTAACGTGGCTTAACGCCACCTTGTAAATAAGGCCCCCTTTCACGTTTCTCTTAGCATGAAAGGGATGGGCAATGGGTGTTGTGGTGGGCATTCCCAATTGATTTTTACGCTGCCCCCTGTTTACAAGGGTGGCGTAAATATGGGGCAGTGCCAAAATTAAGACCAAAAACAACCTGGTCTTAAAATGGAGAAACGAGGAGAAATTATTAATTTCTCCTACTTTTTGCTGTTTATATGTGTGCTGCACATAATTAGAAACAGCAAATATCCATGTATGATTGTTTATGTGCAGGAAGTTGTCCCTTCCTGCACATAAACAATCATTAAAAAATGACGATTTGGAACTTCTATGTGTGCTGCACAATGCAACACACATAGAAG